>CAUYQG010255911.1:0-10704 GCA_963574415.1 Tarsius wallacei
GGCTCAGCCTGTAATCCCGCGCCTTGGGAGGCTGAGGTGAGTGGATTGCCTGAGTCCGCGGGTTCAAGACCCGCCTGGGCAACTTGGCGAGACCTCATCTCTTCAATAAATCAAAAAAATTAGCCGGTCGTGGCAGCGCACGCCTGTAGTTCCGACTACTCGGAAGGCAGAGGCGGAAGGATCGCGGAGCCCAGCGGGTCGAGGCTGCGGTGGCCGGGAGCGGCCACTGCACTCCAGTCTGGGCGACAGAGTGAGACGCCAACTCAAAAACAAAAAAAAAAGTGAATGGTTCTTTATTCTGAATATGCAATTATTCCTTCCTCAGGACCTTAGAATTACAATGTACTTTTTTTTTACTTTAGCTGAGGTTTCCTCTTCCCTTCAATCAAATGTCTTGGACATCACTGTCTCTATTATTTATGTGTTTATATCTTTATGTATTTATTTATGTACTTAGAGTTGTGGGGTACACGTGGGAATTTACCAAACCAGTAGATTCATGCTGGTGAAGTTTGGGGTTCTAGCTGGCTCGTCCTCTGTCTCTCTGAGAGTGGACCAGGTACCCATTGTGTAGCCATGTGCCACCCACCTTCATCCCTTCCTTCCTCAGCAGTGCCCAGTGTCTGCCAATCCCACCCTTGTACTAGTGTGACTAGGGCTCGCTGCCTGCTTATGAGTGAGAACATGCAATACTTGTTTTTTTGTTTCTGTGATAGTTCACATAGTATGATGGTCTGCAGCTGAATCCAAGTGGCTGTGAAGGCCGTGATTCTGTTCTATTTTATGGTTGCATAATGTTCCACATTTTATTTATCCAGTCCTCTTTCAATGGGCACCTGGGTTGGTTCCATGTTTTTGCTATTGTGAATAGTGCTGCAGTAAACAAACGTGTGCAGGTGTCTTTTGGGTAGAGTGATTTATGTTTCTCTGGATATATTCTCAGAAAAGGAATTTCTGGATCTCATGGAAGGCTAATTTTTAGTTATCTTATGAATCGCGACTTTCCATAGAGGTTGAACTAGTTTACATTTCTACCAAAAGTGTGGAAGCATCCCCTTTTCTCTCCACACCAGTATCTCTTGTTTTTTGACTTATTAATATGGATATCCTTACTAATGTTAGGTGATATCTCATTGAAGTTTTGATTTGCATTTCTCTGATGATTAATGAGGTTAAGCATTTTTTCATGTTTGTTGGTGGCTTGCATACCATCCTTTGAAAAGTGTCTTATGTCTTTTGTCTACTTCTTAATTTTCTTTCTTTGTTCTTTCAATTCGAGTTCCTTGTAGATCCTGGATGTTAGGCCTTTGCCAGATGCATAGCTATCAAATATTATTTCCCATTCCATGAGTTGTTTCTTAATTCTCTTTATGGCTTCTTTTGCTGTGAAACATCTATTCAGTTTGGCAAAGTCCTACCAGTCTAACTTAGCTTTTATAGTATTCACTTTTGGGGTCTTAACTATTAATGACTGCCTACTCTGAAGGCTGTAAAATCCAGGAGGGTGTTTCCTACATTTTATTCTATGATTTTTATATTCAAGATTTTATGTTTAGGTCCTGCTCCATTTTGAGTTGATTTTTGTATATGGCAATATATAGGAGTCCAGTTTCATTTTTCTGCATAGGGGCAGTCAGTTTTCCCAGCACTATATGCTAAAAATGGTTTTCTTTCCCCAGTGTTTGTTATTGACAGCTTTGTAGAAGATGAGCTCATTTAGGAACCCTGGTTATATTTTCAGATTTTCTGTATTGTTGCATTGGTCCAATATACCTATTGCTGTGCCAATACCATGTCGTCTTGGTTACTGTACACTTGTAATATAGCTTAAAGTCTCTAGACTTCTAGTATGATGCCTCAAGCTTTGTTCTCTTTGCCAAGGATTGCTTTGGCTATCTGTGTTCTTTTTGCTTCCCTAGGAATTATGTATTACCTTTTCTAGATCTGTGAAAAATGATGTTGGCAATTAGATAGGCACTGTGTTGAATCTATAAATTGCCTTGGATAGTGTAGACATCTTGACAATATTGATTCTTCCAATCCATGAACATGGGTTGTTTTTCCATTTGTTTGTAACATTCTTGATTTATTTGAGCAGTGTTTTGTAGTTCTTGTTATAAAGGTCTTTCACTTCTCTGGTTAGGTGGATGCCACTGTATTCCTTTTTATATTTTTGTGACTATTGTGAATGGGATTGTTTTTTATTTAGCTTTCAGCCTGCTTGTTGTTGGTGTATAGAAATGCAACTATCTTTTGCACTTTGGTTTTGTATTCTGAGCCTTTGCCAAAAATGTTTATCAGTGCAAGGAAGTTTTTTAAGACTCTCTGGGGTTTTCTAGGTATAGAATCACATCATTTGCAAAAAGAAATAACTTTCTCTTTTCCTACCTGGAAACCCCTTATTTCCTTCTTCTGCCTAACTGCTCTAGCTAGGACATCCAGTACTATATTGAATAGGATTGGTAACCATGGGTTCCTTGTCATGTTTCAGTTCTTAGAAGGAATGTTTCCAGCTTCTGCCCACTAAGCATGGTGTGGACTGCAGGTTTGTCAAAGGTAGTTTTCATTGTTTTGAGGAGTGATCCTTTGATGCCTCGTTGTTTTGAGGGTTTTATATAAAGAATGGATGCTGAATTTTATCGAATGCTTTTTCTGCATCTAATGAACTAATCATGTGGTTCTTAGTTTAACACCTGGTAATGTGCTGAATTATGTTTATGAGTCAGCCCTGCATCCCAGGAATGAACTCTGCCTGGGCATGGTGAATGATCCTTGAAATATATTGTTGCATATGATTTGCTAAAATTTTGTTGAGAATTTTTGTGTCTATTTTCATTGGGAAATTGTCTGTAATCTCCTTCCTTGTTTGATCTTTGCCAATTTGGATAATTAGGATGATATTAACTACATAAAAAGACCTAGGGAGAATTCTTTCCTTCTCAATTGCCTGAAATATTATCAGTAAGACTGGTATCAGTTCTTCCTTGTATGTCATGCAGAAATCAGTTGGGAAGCTTTTTTGGCAGGGAGATTTCTTATAACTGAGTCGATATTCTGGATTATTATCGATCTGTTTAGGGTTTCACTTTCTCTCGTCTCAGCCTTGGAAGGCTGTGTGTTGCCAGAAAATTCTCCATTTCCTCTAGATTTTCTAGTTTATTTTAATACAGATGTTCACAATAATCTCTGATAAGCTTTTGTATTTCTTCAAGGTCAGTCATGATATCACCTTTTTCACATCTAATTGTGTTTATTCAGGCTTTTGCTCTTCTCTCTCTCTCCTTTTTGGTCAATTTGGTAAAAGGTTTGTCAATATTATTTGTCTTTCAAAGAACCAGCTTTTTGTTTCGTTGAGCCTTTCTATGACATTTTTGTTTTCTATTTTCTGCAATTGTAACTTTATTTTAGTCATCTGAATTTTTCTACTGAAATGAGGATTTAATTGTTCTTGCCTTTACATCTCCCTTAGGTGTGATGTTAGATGGTTTACTTGAGATGGTTCTCTTTTCTTGATATGAATGTGCAATGTTATGAACTTCCCTAGCAGCACTGATTTCATGGTATCCCAGAGGAAGTTTTCATATGTTGTTCTTAGTTTTCATTTGTTTCCAGGAAAATTTTTGTTTCTGTGTTGATTTCTCTGTTAACCTAAAAGCCATTCAGAAGCATGTTGATTATTTTCCATTAATATGTGTGCTTTTTGGAGGGTGGTTCTTATTGGTGGTGATATTTATTTTTATTCCACTGTATTCTGAGAAGATGTGTAATATTATTTAAAATTTGTTCATGCTGGATTTTTGCTCAAGAATGTGATCAATCTTGAAGTATGTTCCATGTACTGATGAGTAGAATGTATACTCTATGGTTGTTGGGTAGAGTATTCTGTAGATGTCTATTAGGTCCCATATGTCATGTGTTGAGTTAAGGTTTCAGATCTCCCTGTTGATTTTTTTCCTCAATGATCTGTCTAGGGCAGTTAGTCAGGTATTTAATTTTCCATCCATGATTGTATATGTGTCTATGTCCTCTCTTAATTTACATAGCAATAGTTTTATAAATCTAGGAGCCCCTGGTTTGAGTGTGTGTATATATTTTTTAAGATGGATATTTCTTGCTTGTATATTGAGCCATTTACCATCATGTTGTGTTCTTTTTAACTTTTATTTGTTTGAAGTCTGTTTTGTCTGATATAAGAATAGGTAACTATTTTTGTTTTACATTTTCTTGGAAGATCATTTTCTAGCCTTCTGCCTTGAGCTTGTGGGTGTCATTTTCAGTGAGATGGGTTTCCTGGAGGTAGCAGAATGTTGGATCATGTTTCTTTATCTAGTTTTTTAATCTATTCTTTTTAGTGGCACATTTAGTCCATTCATGTTCAAGTTAATTGTTGATATGGACATCACTGACTCTGTTTTGAATACTGTCCACTTCTACTCCATGGAAAACACGAATCATCTTTTGCCCACACTTATTTTTCTGGAAACAGCCTTAGTTGTATGTGCCTTGATGCCACTCCTTTATTAATTTAGACACCCTCTATTTGATGACTCAGACATTAGAACACCAAATCTCTAAAACAATAGAATCGTGCTATACTCTCTAAATGGTTTCACTAAAGTTCCATATATTTTGTCTGTAGGTTGCATCAGAAAATATAAATTAGTTTCTTTTGCTGAGAATGTTTTGGCTATTTGTGATAGTTTCTGTTTCCATATGAATTTCTATATTGTCATTTTCAGGTCTGAGAAGAATGATGTTGGTAATTTAATGGGCAGGCAATCTGTAGATTGCCTTGGGCAAGATGGACATTTTAACAATGTCGATTCTTCTAACCCATGAACATGGATTATTTTTCTGTGAGTTTGGGTCTTCTTTGGTTTCATTGAGCAGAGTTTTGTTTTCATTGCAATGGTCTTGCTTCTCTGGTTAGGAAGATACCAAGATTTCATTTTTTTGGTGGCTATTGTGAATGACATTGTGCTTTTTATTTGGTTCTCTTCCTGTTTGTTGGTGGTGTATAAACATGAGACTGTCTTTTACATGTTGATTTTGTACCCTGAGACTTTGCCCAAGTCCTTTATCAGTGCAAGGAGGTTTTTGTCAGATTCCTTTGGATTTTATGGGTGTAGGATCATATTGTCAGCAAAGAGGGACAGCTTAACTTCTTTTTTTTTTCCTATTTGGATACCCCTGATTTCCTTCTTTTTTCTGATTACTCTAGCTAGGACTTTCAACATTATATTGAATGGGAGGGGTGGGGGTGAGGGTGGGGAGCCTTGTCTTGTTCCAGTTTTCAGAGGAAATTCTTCCAATTTCTGTTTGTTTAGTAATATTTTGGCTGTGAGTTTATCATAGATGGCTCTTACCATTTTAAGTTATGTTCTTTCTATACCTAGGCATTCAAGGTTTTTTGTTTTTTATCAAAAATGGATAATGGATTATGTCAAAAGCCTTTTCTGCATCTAATGATATATTCACGTGGTTCTTGTTTTTACATCTGTTGATGCATTTAATTACATTTGTGGTTTTGTGGATGTTAAAAAATGTCCTGATCCCTGGGAATAAAGCCTTCTTCTGGACTTTAAACTTTATTATAAGGTTACAATAATCAAAAAGGTCCAGTATTGGCACAAGAACAGGTATATTGGCCAATGGAACAGGATATCAATTCCAGAAGCAAAACCTTATTTTCTCAATGAACTCATTTTCGACAAAGTCTGCAGCAAAAACCACTGGGGAAAGGAGAACCTATTCAGTAAATGGTGCTGGAAAAACTGACTGACCACATGCAGAAGAGTGAAACAGGACCCCTACCTATAACCAAACACAAAAACAACTCTAAATAAATCACAGACATAAAAGGAAAAACCTGAAACAATAAGAATCTTAGAAAACACAGGAGATGCCCTTACAGACATTGGGATATGTAACCAACTTCTGATCAAAACCTCAAAAGCCCATGCCATAACAGATAAGATAGACAAGTGGGGCCTCTTCAAACTGAAAAGTTTCTGCAAAGCAAAATAAACTACCAAGATAGTGGGGAGACAGCCCACCGAATTGGGAAAAAATTTTGCCAACTGTATATGTCAGCCCTAACATCCAGGATCTACAAGGAACTCAAATGTGCCAAAACAATCAAACAAGCAAACAAACAAACAAAAACAGCCCTATTTTAAAGTAAGCAAAAGATATGAGTAGACACTTTTCAAAAAAAGACATATGAGCAGACAATGGATACCGGAATAGATGCTCAACCTCACTAATCATCAAAGAAATGCAAATCAAAAAAACACAGAGATAATGCCTAACTTCAGTCAGGATAGCCATAATTAATAACTCAAAAAACAACAGATGCTAGAGAGAACGTGGAGAAAATGGGATGCTTCTACACTGTTGGTGGAAGTGTAAATTAGTACAACCTCTGTTGAAAACAGTGTGGCAACTTCAAAAAAGATTTAAAAATTGACTTTCCATATGACCCAGCAATTCCTCTTCTTAAAATATACCCAGAGGAATTCAAATCATTCTACAAAATGGATACCTGCATACACATGATTATTGTGGCATTATTCACAATAGCAAAAACATGAAATCAACCATGCTGCCCACCAAAAGTGAACTGAGTAAAAAAAAAAAAAAGTGGTACATGTACACAATGGAATATCATGCAGCCATAAAGAAGGACAAAATTATGGACTTTGCAACAACTTGGATGAATTTATAGGCTATCATACACAGTGATCTATCACAGAAACAAAAAGCTGAGTACTACATGCTGTCACTCATAAGTGAACCCTAAACATTTATCATAATATTATAAGAAAGGTATTGGCAGTAGCAACAGGATACTGCCCAAGTGGAGGAGGGGGGACAAATGTCATCAATAAGCATACCTGATCTTAACCCTCCAGGCAAAGAGTACCAATGGGAGGCGCAAACATAACCTGTACTTTGATCACTTATGAACTTAAATCTGAATTGTATCCCACATCATTAAAAATAATAATTTCAAAAAGAAACTATAAATTTGACTTATCCCATCCGATGATATTTTCAAGATTTATTTTGTTATTGATTAAAAACATATGTTCCATTTGTGCTCTGTAGAAGGTCATGTAATCTAAACATTCAAATGAGAGTGCAAAGTGTCCTGATTGTATCTCTAGATTTGTCAACATATATTTATGTTTATTGAGTGTGCCGTGTTTATTATAATAGATGTAACATAAAATTATAGTATTACAAAAATCCCTTTTTGTAATTTTGTAGATACATGAGTAAATATGATGGTTGTTTCTTGGTTTCTAAATGTTTGTGTGTGTGTGTGTGTGTGTGTGTGTGTGTTTCAACCAACTTATCACTATACTAGAGACATAATTTATGCAAAAATGAGTTGGTAAATTTAAGAGGTTAGTGGATCTGTATTTCCTGGCACATCTACTTTTGTAGCAGAAAGACATTTAATCTCTTGTTTGAAAGTAACTATGGAGGGCATTTTATAATTGAATGTTTGCTTTAAAATTTTTAGGTTTTTTTTTTTGTTTATAAGTTAACTATAAGTATTTTCCTTTTATTATCTAACTTTTGATTGATGTAGCTTCACTTATAGACAATAAAGTCATATAAATAATGATGATGAAGCTCATATTATATTTGGC
Organism: Tarsius wallacei; assembly: GCA_963574415.1. Classification (NCBI taxonomy): domain Eukaryota; kingdom Metazoa; phylum Chordata; class Mammalia; order Primates; family Tarsiidae; genus Tarsius; species Tarsius wallacei. The sequence goes on from CAUYQG010255911.1 coordinate 7,662, forward strand.
ATAATTGCTGATAATTATGATACAAATTGATTTCAAATTTGATTCAAAACTAAAATTAGAATTTGTTCTGGTAGCTTTCATTTCTCCAGAAGTTTTATCCAGAAATGTATTTGTTCAACAAAATATGTTTTGCAAGACACTGGTGAAGAAACTAGGATGAAGAGGAAAAGCAATAGAAGGAATAGAAAGAAGAAGAGGAGGAGAAAAAAGAGAAAGAAAAGAAAGACAGAATGTGGTCTTTTACTCCTAAGTTTAAAATCTAACACATATGACAGAGAATAGGTGCTACAAAACAAACAGGAATGATTTAAAATTCTTACTTTTTTATTAAGTAAAACGTCTCTTCATTGTTCTCAAATTCGTCAATTCACTTAAATAACTTGCAATTGCTAGTAGCGATTTATTTGTGATTTGATTCATTGCTACTTGAGATGGTTTGTCAATTGTTTTAAAAGTGACTAATTTTACATTTGGAGGCAAATTTAGGGATAATTTAGATGGAAATAATTTAAAACACCAAACTCTTAACCACAGTAATGCAATAAATAGTACATTTGGGGACATGAGTGCACATAATAAAATGCTAAATTTGCCCTTAATTGATACTTGCAAACTTAAAGGAGTATTAGTGTTTAAGATTTAGACTTACAACTGCAAGATAATTAACTAAGGACGGGATCTGCAACAAAGATTTAACCAAAAGTTTCCTGGGAAAACTATTATGACATATCCTTTTATTTAAACCAATGATGCAATATTTCTTCTTTTCATCATATTTTTTAAAAATCATGACAATAAAGAAAATGTAAGTATGCTTTCTTTTTTTTAACATACTTTTAAACATATATGTGCATTAAGTTGTTCTCTGTGGCTCTGCCTGGAAACTTAAGATTATTGTTGGAACATGGCTCAAGTTAGAGAAGGACCTTGTGGAAGAATTGAAGAAATCCACAAGATGTGTGATTGAGGAAATGCTAGAATGTTTAACTATCAACTTACCTCCAGCTTTCTACAGATGAAGAAAGTCTATTCGATATCAGTCAAAATAGTCAAGGACAGAAAATATTAGCACAGAGAATGTCAAACAATTATATAGAAAATATGTCCAGTATATTTCAAATTATATGTGATAGAAAAACCATAGATGATCAAATCCATCAAATAAGAAAATGTGTATGCACTCACTAGCAGTTAATTGACCGCGAATTACTATTGATATATAGTATTTCTTTCTCTTTATTGGGCCAAATAAAAAATATATGATAACACAAATATTGGTATGGATGGGAAAGTGAGCACACTGACACAAAACTGGTAGAAATGCAGACAAATGTTTTTGGAAAGCATTCTGCCAAAATCTGTTGAAAATTTAGTTACACTTCAAGGGTGTATTTATTGGAAGAAAAAATTGTTAGTTCATCTTTTTAATACCTTGTTTTTGTATTATTTTGCTTGTTTCAATAAGTATTATATTTCTCTTAAGGAAGGAATTCAGCATGTAAAGGAATTTCAATTTTCTAAAGAAATACTTGTAGATAAAGATCTAAGTCTGAGTCAATAGTCAGTAGTTCTAGTAGAAGAAAAAGAAAATGAATATTAGTGGACAAATACTATTTTGCAGAAAATATAGTATGCTATAGGGGCACCTATGAGTACTATTTAAGCCAGTTTTGAGGGTTAGCAATAGGGAACCCTTCCTAAGAAAATCATCTTTAAATAAGTTCATAAATTGACATCGTTGGTGGAAAGAATGGAGCCCAGAAGGAGGGGAAAAAATTGTATTTCATGCTAAAAGGGAAGCATTTAAAATGATGTGATTGTGTAAGAGAGGCATAATGTATTCACAGACTTAAATGTAGCAAAGTGCCTGAAGTGTCAGGATGTGTTTAGAGGTGTACCAATGATGAGCAAAATCAGGATGAGTGAATGATCTCATAAGTTATGTGAAGCAGTTTAGACTGAAATCTGAGGTTGCTAAATTAAAGAGTTTGTGTAAAAGTCAATTCTTATTGAATCATGAAATTTAGGGGTACATGGTTGGAATTTATATTGAAAATTAGGTCAATCTGCAAAGAATAGCAACTGGAAGTAAAGAAAAATAAAAGTCATTTAGAAGTGTGATTTGCTGGTTGCAAGATATTATGTATCTGTTAATAGAATCAGTACAAATAACACACAAGGTTTTTCTAGATGCTTTTTTATTTAATTGATATCATCACACTATTATATAGCATTTCAATCATTTTAATTGATTTCAATATCTAAGAATTTGCTCTAGGCATTCTAATGCTATGCTATTTTGTACAATATCTTTGAGGGTCATTCATTCTTTTTGGATTATATATGTATTTGCATCTGGATAAAACATTTTAGAGTGTTCACAATAATAATTTCTCCTGTAGTCTGGCAATTCTGATATATAGTAGCAGCTAAAATTGCCATTTGTCCTACGCTTTATACCCTGAACTAACTCTCTAATTTATGTATCCAATATGTCAGCTTCCAGACTGTTTTTAAAATAGAAAATCAGAGAATGGCTTAGGAGAATCAAAGTATCCAATGTTTAAATTTTAAATAAAAACCTAGAAAATTTCTATTACATGAAGAACAGTTTCCTTGAAAAGGAAACTAGCACAGAAGAAAGCAGAGGCAAGAAATGGAGGAAAAACAGAAACAGCAAGATAAGTAAAAAGATTTAGAACCATCCCACTTAACTTGAACCCACCAATTAAGTCATATATCAAACAGATACAGTTAATTTTCTTTATGGTAATATAAACCAATACTGACTATAATTCTGAAGTAAGTTGCATGACATTTTATTCATCTGCAGTTCAAAGTGTGTAAATGAAATCCTTTAACATGCAGATATACTAATATTTCTATTTTACATTATATCATTATTTATTTAAACTATTATGTCGATATTTCTTGAACTCAAATAATTTCTTTTAATTATTAATTGTAAGCTGAGCAATTGTATCATTTAAATAAAATTTTAAGAAATAAAATGATAACCACTTTTATATATATATATATATAT
>CAUYQG010255914.1:0-10523 GCA_963574415.1 Tarsius wallacei
CCCAGCATTTTGGGAGGCCCAGGTGAGGGGACTGCCTGAGCCCATGGGTTAGAGAATAACCTGGGCAACTTGGCAAGATCTCATCTACAATAAATCAAAAAATGAGCCGGGCGTGGTAGCGCCCGGCTGTAGTTCCGGCTACTTGGAAGACTGATGCAGATAGATCCCCGGAGCGCAGCAGGTCGACACTGGGGTGGCCGTGAGTATGCCACTGCACTCCAGCCTGGGCGACGGAGTGAGACTCCAACTCAAAAAAAAAAAAAAAAAGAGTGTGGGATTGCTTTCTGGAGTAATGAAAATCTTCTAAAACTGATTGTGGTGATGGTTGCATAAGTCGGTGAACACACTCAAAGCCATTGAATTGTCCTTTCGGCCGGAACTGCCATCTTCCAGTAATTCCCCGAAATGACAAACACAAAGGGACAGAGGAGGGGCACACAGTACATGTTCTCCAGGCTGTTCAGGAAACATATGTGCGAATCTACAAGAAAGGTGATATTGTAGATATCAAGGGAATGGGTTCTGTTCAGAAAGGAATGCCCCACAAATGTTACCACGGCAAGACAGGAAGAGTCTACAATGTCACCCAGCATGCTGTTGGCATTGTTGTTAATAAAAAGTCAAGGGCAAGGTTCTTGCCAAGAGAATTAATGTGCGTATTGGGCCTATTAAGCACTCAAAGAGTCTAGATAGCTTCCTGAAAGGCGTGAAGAAAAATGACCAGAAAAAGAAGGAAGTCAAGGAGAAAGGCACATGGGTTCAGCTGAAGTGCCAGCCTGCTCCACCCAGAGAAGCACACTTTGTGAGAACCCACGGAAAGGAGCCCGAGCTTCTGGAACCTATTCCCTATGAATGTATGGCTTAATAGGTGCCAAAAATAAAAGATCTCTGGATCATAAAAAAAAATAATAATAAATAAATAAATAAATAAAGCCATTGAATTGTGTACTTTATTTTTTATTTTTTATTTTTATTTTTTTTGAGTTGGAGTCTCACTCAGTCGCCCAGACTAGAGTGCAGTGGCCGCTCCCGGCCACCGCAGCCTCGACCCGCTTGGATCCGGCGATCCTTCTGCCTCAGCCTTCCAAGTAGCAGGAACTACAGGCGCGCGCTACCACGCCCGGCTGATTTTTTTTGATTTATTGTAGAGATGAGGTTTCGCCTGCCCAGGAGGGTCTCGAACTCGCGGGCTCAAGCAATCCACTCACCTCAGCCTCCCAAGGCACGGGATTACAGGCTGAGCCACCAGAATTGTATACTTTAAATGAGTTAATTGCATCCTATGTGAATTGTATCTCAATCAAATTTTGACTATTTTTGGAATGATAGTGAGTGTTGAAAATTCAATCCCAGCTCCACTTAAAATGTCCAAACAGAAGCTAATTCTCTGGCTGTAGCAGGCTCTAGACCTGCTGATCAGACAGCAATGAAGAGTCTATACAAATGAATCAGGCCAAATAACCCCAAGTTTTAATAAAATCGACCATTTTTATGACCATAAACAATTTTTGAAGTTTGTGATTATAGAGGTGAACTGATAAGGAAAAGTATCCAGAACTTGGAAATGAACCAAAAGGATGACTAGATGTCCTGCCAACATCATACACAAGAGCATGACCTAAAGTCCATCTGACTCTCTAGGGATGTGGACCTTTGATTGACTATTTACTACTAATTAGGGCCAGACATTTTACAACCCCATAAAGTTAGATGCTCACTTGGAGAAAGTTTGATATGGTAGAAATATGTTTTGTTATTGTTGTTGTTAGTTTGGATTGTTTTGTCCAGCAGAGAGGCAAATGACATTTTGATTTTTTTTCTTTTCTTTTTTTGAGTCAGGGTCTCACTGTGTTGCCCAGACCTGGAGTGCATTGACATGATCACAGCTCACCACAGCCTCAAACTCCTGGGCTCAGGCAATCCTTCTGCCTCAGTCTAACAAGAAACTGGGACTACAGTTGTGTGCCCCAACAGCTGGCTAGTTTTTTAAATTTTTTGTAGAGATTAGATCTCACTATGTTGCCTCTGCGCTCAAGCAATCCTCTCATCTTGGCCTTCCAAAGTGCTGGGATTACAGGTATGAACCACTGCCCCAGTGAGAGGTTGATTTTAAGGAACTGGCTCACATGATTGTGAAGGCTGACAAGTCCAAAATCTGCAGACTGGAGACCCAGGAAGAGTTGATGTTGCAACTTGAGTCTAAAGGCAGTCTGCTGGCAGAATTCCCTCTTCCTAGGGAGGTTAATCATTTTCTTAAGACCTTCAACTGATTGGATAAGACCCACCCACATTATGTAGGGTAATTTGCTTTACTCAAACAAAGTCTACTGATTTGAATGTTAATCTCATCTCAACAGCAACATCCAGCTGTGCTTGACCAAATATCTGGGGATGGTCTAGCCAAGTTGATGCATAAAATTAACCAATCAGACCAGGCGCGGTGGTTCAGCCTGTAATCCCAGCATTTTGCGAGACCGAGGTGAGTGAATTGCCTGAGCCTGCAGGTTCAAGACCAGCCCGGGCAACTTGGCAGACCTCGTCTCTAAAAACAAAAAAGAAAAAAAAAAAAAAATTAGCCAATCATACTCATGTCCCTTCCGGCCACCACAGTCTGAAGGAAACTTAATCAGGTGATGGTGTGTCTAGGGCATAAAGTGTTTCTAAACTAGGACCAAAAAGTGATAGAATTTTAAGAAAATAAGGTGTTTGGTCTGGAGATGGAGGGACTTATGTAGGCTGCAGGAACACTGAACAAACCTCTGTGGTATGGCTGGGGCAGAGATAGGCGACCTAGAGCCAGAAAGTGTCAATCAGGAGAGACAGATCTCAGTTAACCGAAGAAAGAATTATTTAAGAGATCTGCCTGCAAATGAACAGAGCGGGCTTTCTTGGGATGTAACGGGCTCCCTCACAGGGAGGTATGGAAGCAGAGGTGGAAGAAGGGAGGACCCAGAGAGGCAGGGGTGTGCCACTGGCACAAGGGAAAGGTACTAAGAGGTACTAAACCATGGTTTCATGTCTTGGCTCTGTCACTAGTTTGCCATGTGACCTTGAGTGAGCCCCTTCCCCTTTCTAAATTTAAGCTCCAGAAGTGAAAAGAGGGGAGATGAATTAGATCTTCTCCAAAGTCACTTGCCCTCCAAAATTTTTTCAAAGCTAAGGTTTGAAGGTTTTAGGATTACTACAGTTTTGAGTCAAAAACAGATCTGGGCTGGATGCAGTGGATCATGCCTGTGATGAATGTGTGAATAAATAAATGAATAATAGCACTTTGAGGATCTGAGGGGGAGGATTACTCAAGGCCAAGAGTTTGAGATCCCGACTCTTACAAGACATTTTTAAAAATTAGCCAGGCATGGTGGCACACTCCTGTAGTCCAAGCTACTCTAGAGGCTGAGATGGGAGGATGGCTGAGCACAGGAGTGAGCTATGATTCTACATTGCACTCCAGCCTGGGTGAGAGACTCCATCTCTAAAAAAATACGTGTTTTTAAAAGTATATCTGTATGGGGAGATCCATCTTGTTCCACTGATGAATGTGTTCTGACTCAGCCATTAGCTCTCCCATTATGGGCACAGCTCAGTTCTTCCCAAAAGTCAGGCAGTGGGCACAGAGACTCCTGAGCTTACTGGATTATATATTTTTTTCCGACACCACTGTTTATTTCCAAGATTAGACTGACTAAACCGAGATATCTGCCAGTACTAGACATTATATTTGTTCTTAGCTTCATGACTCTGTAATAATTGAACACTTTGGAATTAAGTGTTCCCTCTTGAAAAAATTCCCAAGATTCTTTTAGCTCTACACATCCTTGGGCAAAATGCCCCCTTACTCTTTAGAGAATCTCCTCTTCCTTGCTGCCCCCCGTCAAAAAGAAAAAAAAGCTTTTAGCCTGAAAACAAGATGCAGAAACTTTTTAAATTTATGTATTTATTGAGACAGGATCTCACTCTGTGACCCCAGCTGGAGTACAGTGACATGATCCTGGCTCATGCAGCCTTGATCTCCGAGACTCAAGTGATCCTTCCATCTCAGCCTCCCAAGTAGTTGGGACTAAAGACATGCACCACCATGCTCAACTTTTTTTTTGCAGATATGAGGTCTTGCTATGTTGCCCAGGTTGGTCTTGAACTCCTGGGCTCAAGTGATTTCCCTGTCTCAGCCTCTCAAAGTGCTGGGATTACAGGTGTGAGGCACCACACCCGGCTGGAATTTTATTTTACTTTGAACTTTTTAGTGTAGCTGAAAGACCTCATTGAATTAATGGTCAGGAAGGGAGGTGAAATGGTGAAATGTTCCAAACATGTGGGATTTGAGATAAAACAAGTTGCTAAGCAGACAGGAAGAAAGAAAAGGAAATGAAGGAGCTCCGTTTTATAGCTTTGAAGCAGAGGGATGGTCATGCAGTCTCATTAGTGTGGTTATAATTATTTGAATCAGTTCTCATGGCTTAATTCCAAAATGTTCAATTATTACACAGTCATGTAGCTAAGAGCAATAGAATGTCTATTAGTAACAGATAGCTCAGTCAGTCAAATTTTTGAATTTAACAGTTGTCTCAGCAAAAAAAAAAAAAAAAAAAAAATATATATATATATATATATATATATATAAAGCATTTGCCTTTACTTTTTTTTTCCAAAAAGAATTATTTACTTTAAAAACCCTTCGTGGCCGGGTGCAGTGGCTCAGCCTGTAATCCCAGCACTTTGGGAGGCCTAGGTGAGAGGATTGCATGAGCCATGGGTTCAAGATCAGCCTGGGCAACTTGGCGAGACCTCGGCTCTACAATAAATCACAAAAATTAGCTGGGCGTGGTGGTGTGTGTCTGTAGTTTCAGTTACTTGGAAGACTGAGGAGGAAGGATTGCCTGAGCCCAGCAGGTCGAGGTTGCCGTGAGTGTGCCCCTGCACTCCAGCCTGGGCGATAGAGTGAGACTCCAACTCAAAAACAAAAACAAAAACAAAAACACTTTTTGTTAGCGCTTATTGTATAGCACAGATTTTACATACATTATACCACTTCTTCCTTATAACATTCTGTGGTGGAAATGTTAACCCCCATTTTACATATGAGAAAAGAGGCCCAAAGAGGGTAAGTTAACATGTCTGAGACTACTCAGCCAGAAAGTGGCAGCACAAGTTCTAAATGTACCACAACTGACTTTCTCTTACTGCGTTAGGTCCTCTCTGTGTCTCTGTTTTCTGCTCTATCAAATGGAGTAATTCTCACCTTGGCTAAGGCACATTGGATGCACAAGCACCATCAGAAAGTATGATAAACACTGAACAACAGGATCAGATGATTAGACACATGATTGTGACAGAGGTAGAGGATCGTCACTGTGGGAAACAAAGAGAAAATGTATTGTTTGGAAACCTACACAGTGCTATTACATTTAAGAGCGTGTTGGCCGGCTGACGTGGCTCAAGCCTGTAATGCCAGCACTTTGGGAGGTGGAGGTGAGAGGATTGCCTGAACCCAGGGGTTCGAGATCAGCCTGGGGAACTTGGTGAGACCTCGTTTCTACAACATATCAAAAAATTAGCCAGGCGTGGTAGCACACACACGCCTGTAGTTCCGGCTACTTGGAAGGCTGAGGTGGCAGGATTGCCTAGGGCCAGCAGGTTGACACTGGGGTGGCTGGAGTGTGCCACTGCACTCCAGCCTGGGCAACAGAGTGAGACTCCAACTCAAAAAAAAAGAAAAAAGAAAGAAAATGTATTGCTTGGAAACCTATACAGTGCTATTAAATTTAAGAGTGTATTTTACATATTTGCTTTGAGAATGCACACTCTCAAGTCTCCCTCCATACAAGTCTCCATCCTGCTGTGTGAGTGGGAAGTCATCTGAACGCACTGCATCAACAGGTCCTGTAGCAGACACTGCCCATCCCTACCAATCCCCCAGGCCCCACCCACCTGAGGGCCTCACAGACTTCCAACTGCCAGTGTCTGCATCCTTGTATCTGAGGGCTTTTTCCAGAACCACAGAAGGCCAGCCTGCTAGCCTGATGGTCCAAAAGTATCTAGAATTAATGCTCTTCCCCAGGCGCAGTCCTCAACCAAAGACTGTCAGTATATACATACCCGAACTCCCTCGCCCTTCAGTGGAGTAATTCTGAGGGATGTGATTACATTGTTTCCTGGAGTTTCCCCCACTATGAATGCTGGCTTAACAACACAATGGTATGGCCACCTCCTCTTCCCCGCATTGCTTCCTCATGCCCCTTCTGCTGTGACCTGAACCTCTCAAATAAATATACCCAAAGGAATTCAGATCATTCTATAAAAATGATACCTGTGCATGCATGTTTATTGCAGCACTATTCACAATAGCAAAAACATGGAACCAACTATGCTGCCCATCAAAAACAGACTGGATTTAAAAAATGTGGGACATATATGCGATGGACCATTATGCAACCATAAAGGACAAAATTATGAACTTCGCAGCAACTTGGATGGATTTAGAGTCTATCATACTCAGTGATCTATCACAGAAACAAAGAACTGAGTACCACATGTTCTTACTCATAAGCAGACCCTGAACAATTATCATAATACTACAAGAAAGGGATTGGCAGTAGTGGGAAACTGCGGGGGGTGGGGGGCACATTTAATCAATAAGGGTTCCTGATATCAAACCAGGGGAAATGGGAACCAAAGTGAGGCCCAAACTTTACCTGTACAATGACCATTTGCATACCTAACCCTGAATTGTACTCTACATCTTTGGTTTTTTTTGGGGGGGGCGGTGTTTGAGTCAGAGTCTCACTCTGTTGCCCAGGCTATAGTGCATTGGAATGCTCATGGGCACTGCAGCCTCGACCTGCTGGGCTTAGACGATCTTTCTGCCATAGGCTTCCAAGCAGCTGGAGCTACAGATGCACACCACCATGCCCGGCTAGTTTTTGTTATTTATTGTAGAGACGAGGTCTCGCCAAGTTGCCCAGTCTGGTCTCAAACCCCAGGACTCAGGCAATCCCCTCGCCTTGGCCTCCCAAAGTGCTGGGATTACAGGCTGAGCCACCGCGTCCGGCCCTTACATCTTTAAAATAAAATTTTTTCTAAAAAAATTAAATAAATACATGACTCGCACTTAAATCCTTATCCCATAGTCCGCTTCTGATGAAGGCCAAACTAAGATTTTCTTGATGTCTTACTTCCTATCAGACTCATCTGAGAGGAAAGCACCAGCAAGAGCTAAGATGTTTTACATTCTTCCCCCACCCCACCCCAGGGGCTGCGATGGCTGGCTGTGTCCTGGACCAGAGATCCCAACTCCTGAGGGGGCCGTCTTCACACAGAGTCCAGTAACTCCTCCCTTCCTTTACTTCTCAGACTTCAGGCCATCACAGGCCCACGTTTACCGGCCCTGGAGGACTGCAGGATTCCTTTTGTTTGTCCCCCACCCCATATTGAACTTTCCTCAAATTATCGACAGTAGTTCACCATCTGTTTCCTTTTGGTCCCATGACTGACTCAGCAGGTTTGATGACTTCTGGGTTTGGCCTCAGAAAAGATGGTTGGTTATGAGGACATGTGGGGAGAACACAAGGCCATGACAAGGAGGATGGGAGTGCAGAGCTGAAAAGGGGAGCATTCAGGGCAGGGAAGGTTAACTGTCACGGTGCTGGAAAGGAAAGAACAAGGCATCCGACTCTTAGCAGCTTAACAAACATCTATGATCTCACTGAGGGTTGGGAGTTCAGGAGCCGCTTAGCTGGAGGCTTCTATGCTCAGGGTCCTCACGAGGCTGTGGTCAGGCTGTCATCTGGGTGTGTGATCATCCCAGTACTCAAATGGAACTGGAGATTTCACTTCTAAGTCCACTCACTCACTCACTGGTTGTTGGGAGGCCTTGGTCCTCCCTGGTTGGTGATCAGAGGCTTCCGTTTCCTGCCTATGAGGCCTCACATTTCACCACAGGGCTGATCACAAAATTGTAGCTTGCTTCTCCAAACAAGTGACCCAAGAGAAAGAGAGAGAAAGAGAGAGAGAGAGGGAGAGGCTTTTATAATCTTGTCTTGAAAGTGTCACATCATCACTTCTGTCATATGTTACTGGTCACAAAGATCAGCCCTGGTACACAGGGGTGTGAATACAGGGAGGCCATCACCTCCTGGTATTGGAGACTGGCTTCTGAGGTGGGTGCCCAAGAGGAATAAAATATCCCACCGAACTTCCCTGTGAGGGCAGGAAAATTCTCAAATAAGATGGGTCAACATCTAAAAAAACTTCCCAGAAATGAATAGGAAGAGACACCCCAGAGGGGCAGATGGAGTATGGGCAACACTGGAAATTCCAATCATACAAAATAATTTTTTTGAAAAGTCAACTTGGTGCTACTCATAAGCAAGCTGGAGAGCTGGTGTGACTTTAGACAAATGACATCCCCTCTCTGAACCTGTTTGCTCCCTTGCTAATGAGGGGATTGGACTACACTCTGTGGCCCAACAACAAATACTTTCCTAGTGCTGACAGTGTGCCACCCTCTATCCATTGACTTTTATTCACTTGTTTTACCCTCACAGCCAGGGTGAAGCTTGTGCAGGGAGCTCCTGGCCCTTTTCCAGCCCAGGCTGGAGCGCTGAAGATGTGATTAATGTGTTTAGCAACCGACTGGCTCTTTCTCTGGGCCTCTTGTGAAATCGGCTTTCCTCTGTGGCAATCACTGCACTCTGTGAGTCGGAACAAAGCAGATGTGAGACTGAACAAGTTTGATACGTCTCTTTCTTTTTTTTTTTTTTGAGTCAGTCTCGCTCTGTCACCCAAGCTGGAGGGCAGTGGCACACTCACGACCACCGCAGCCTCCACCTGCTGGGCTCAGGTGATTCTTTCCCTTCAGCTTTCCACATAGCTGGAACTACAGGAGTGCACTACCACACCTGGCTAATTTTTTGATTTATTGTAGAGAAAAGGCCTCGCCAAGTTTCCCAGGCTGACCTCCTGGGCTCAGGCAACCCTCTCACCTTGGCCTCCCAGAGTGCTGGGATTACAGGCTTGAGCCATTGCACCCAGTCATCTCCTTCTCTTAAACATAAAAGTGACTGGTCCTTGCCTGGAGGTTTTTACTTTGATCGCAGGGAGAAGAGATAGTCTTGGTGATTTCTAAGGAAATACATTCTCAGTGGCTGAACTTGGCCAAACCATGAAACTGCTTGTACCTGGCCCAGCCAGGGCCTCCCTGTCATGTGACTCTGAGCTGTAGCCTTCTTCCGAGTGGCAGTCTGTGTACATGCCATCAGAGCTGGGCATCAGGAAATCCCACAGGCTCCATCTTCAAAATTCAGTCAGAACGCCTGGCCCATGGCACTTGTCCTCTTACCTACATCACTACAGCAATTTTCTAACTGACCCTTGACTCTATCCTTGTCTGTCTATAGTCCATTTCAAGACAGTCCAGAGTAACCCTGGTAAAATGTAGAGTAGATCCCACCACTGCTCTGAGTGAAATCTTGCCATGGTCCCACCTTCTATTCAGAGCAAAATCCAACATCCTTAAAACACCCTTCCTTCGCGATCCTACATGAGGTATACCTCATTACCCCGGGACCCTTCCATAAGGCCCTCCCTCTCGCCCACTCCCTAACAGCCCACAGGCTCCCTTGCTGTTCCTCGGTGAGACCTTAGAGACCTTGTTCAGCCCCTGTCTGGAAGGTTCTTCCCCCAGATGTCCCCTTGGCTGTCTCCCCACCTCCCTCATGTCTTTGCTGAAATCTTACCTTCTCACAAGGCCTACTCTAACCACCCAATTCAAAATTGCAAACTTTCTCCCTTCCCCTGCTTCTTGCTCTACCTTCTGAAAGAAGGAATTGCTTAAAGATGAAAAAGAAAAACAATTTCTTTAGTTGCCAGTTTCTGTTTCCATATGCCAGCAAGTTCCAGATCATTGAAAATAGTATTCACTCATTTAACAAATAATAATTGAGTGCTTGCTCTGTGCCAGGCACTGAGTCAGGCTGGTTCGGTCTTCAGCTCTATTTTCCTCAATTCAGCAAGCAACATACTGGTGCTCTCCTAGAAATCAGTCCTGGGGTTGGGTGGTGAATTGTGCAGAGATGGAGGGTGACAAGGATTTACGGGTCCAACTTTAGTTAGGCTTCTGAATCTGTAGGCCCATCTGTGCACCTCCTCGTAAAATACAGTTTTAGCAAAGAACCCTGATGAGTGAGGTTAGCAAGAACTCCCCACAACTGGGGTCTTCATCCTCCGCCACCCCCAGCTGATGTCTGATCTCCCTGGCCTATTTTCAGCAAGAATCCTGCTAGGTCGATTCAGCCAGGAAACCCCTAAGCCCTGATGTCTCCTCTTAATAATTTCCCTTCCACCGACTCCCATCCTGTTCCTTGGCTGTAATTTCCCACTTGCCCATGCTGTATTGGGAGTGGAGCTCCATTTCTCTCCCCAGCTGCAAGACCCCATTGAAGCAGTCCCTAGACTTATTGCAATGGTCCTGAATAGTCTTCCTTACCACGTTTTCTTTTTCTTTTTCTTTTTTTTTGAGTTGGAGTCTC
>CAUYQG010255924.1:0-36047 GCA_963574415.1 Tarsius wallacei
ACTGGAGTGCAGTGGCTGCTCCCGGCCACCGCAGCCTCAACCTGCTGGGATCCGGTGATCCTTCCACCTCAGCCTTCCAGTAGCTGGAACTACAGGCGTGTGCTACCACGCCCGGCTAATTTTTTGATTTATTGTAGAGATGAGGTCCCGCCAAGTTGCCCAGGCGGGTCTCGAACCCACGGGCTGAGGCAGTCCACTCACCTCAGCCTCCCAAGGCGTGGGATTACAGGCTGAGCCACTGAGCCCGGCTAGAAATGGTATTAATTATCTTAATGTTTGGTAGAATTCACCAATGAAACAATCTGAGCCTGAGTTTTCTTTGTGGGGTATTTTTTTTTTTAACTGATTCACTTTATTGTTATAGGTCTATTCAGATTTTCTGTTTCTTCTTGAGTTAGTTTTAGTAGTTTGTGGCTTTAGGAATTTGCCCATTTCATCTAAGTTGTCTAATTTATTGGCATAGAATCATGCACAATAGTTCCTTATAATTCTTTTTATTTACTTAATAGTAGTGGAAATGTCTACAGGGGATGACCTTAGAACTTAGTTTTTAAGGATATAGGTGTAGGTCATGTAGTGACTTGGAAAGAGAAAGAGCAACTAAGGAAGAGAACAGGACATAGGTAGTGATAGAGAGGCAAGAAATAGCATTATATGTTTAGGCAGCTGCATGCAGTTCACTATGGCTAGAATCTAGGGGCATAAGAGATACTGACAAGTTAATGCCAGAAAAACAGACAGACAATGGGTAAAGGCATCTCTTTGACTATTCTGGTCATTTGTGTTTTATATCATAGGCAATGGAGAATTATGTGTTTTGAGCATGATCAGATATATCCATTGGAAGGATCATTGACAATGGAGGTACACATGGATTGAGGCAGATGAGGGGCAGGGGGAATTGGAGGTAGGGAAGCTTGTCTGTTTCTTGTAGTCTTTAATTACCAAAGATTGCAGAAGGTAACCAACTCCCTCTATCCTTCTGACATTTTTCTACCAAGTCTTTTAAAGTTCAGTAGGCCCATAGGTAGTCTGATTTTTGTACTAAAATATCAGTTAGTTTAACCAGCTAACTAGCTATTGATATAAGGGCTGCTTTTTTTTTTAAGCTATTTTCCACCTCAGTCTAACCACTTGTAACCTTGCACTTCATTATATTGAAGAGTGCCCTCTTTACCAGCATTTGGCTTGACTTGCAAAACCACTCCTTGATCTAATCACTGTGAACAAGAAAACTTAATTTAAGTACCAGTGTTGGATAGGCTTAAGACACATACCCATCCCTGCAGCCAGGTGGTTAGGTAGTGTGGTTGGCAGTCCTGCTTGAGTCCCAAAGAGGGGACAGTGGAAATGAGATATGAGGGTCTGACCTAAGAATGTAGTTTAATATTTATTGCATATTTCCCATTATCACTCTATCATAAAGTTTATAATGAAATAAAATAGCTATACTACTTTCTTATGCCTTTTGTCTCTGGTTAGGTAGAAGAAGGTATTGTTATATTCAAAGAGAAGATAATGTTACTATTATTTACATAACTTATTAGATAATTTGGGGAACTGGCTTATAATTTTTCTTACACTTGGGTAGTTTGAAAGTAAACTTCCAAACCATTTTCATAAAAATTGTTTCCTATTTTAAAATATTTGAGGGCCGGGCTTGGTGACTCAGCCTGTAATCCCAGCACTTTGGGAGGCCAAGGCAAGTGGATTGCCTGAGCCTGCGGGTTCGAGACCCACCCGGGCAACTTTTTATTGTCTCTACAATAAAAAAAAAAAATTAGCTGGACGTGGTAGCACTCGCCTGTAGTTCTGGCTACTTGGAAGGCTGAGGTGGAAGGATTGCTGGAGCCCAGCGGGTCAGTGCTCCGGTGGCCATGAGCATGCCACTGCACTCCAGCCTGGGTGATGGAGTGAGACTCCAACTCAAAAAAATATATATATAATATAATTTTATTATAATATAATCATAATTTTATTATAATATAATCATATATATATGATTTTACGTATGTATATATATGATTTTACAAATATATATATATATTTGAGAATGTTAAATAGAAAGAGACCTTGGAGATGAACTAGTTCAGCCTCATCATTTTACAGATGTTTGCGTATTTTTTATTCTGTTTCTGTATTTTTTCTTTTCATCCTGTATTTCTTCTCTTACCTTTTACATGTAACTAAGTAAGGGAGTCCAACACATTTGATGTTTTTGTGAAATGAATTTTAAGATTTCTGTTTCTCCTTTTTAAAAGGATATGAGGAGTTATATATGATTTTAAGAATTAAGTTGCTTTCTAATGGAGCTTTTTTCTGTAGATTAATGGCTTTCAACTAAGTAAAAAATTTTCAAAAATTAAAAATTGCCTTTCAGAGTCCTTAGTTATACTTTTCCTTTCTTTAAAGTTTCCATCTTCTAGCCGGGCTTGGTGTTTAGCCTGTAATCCCGTGCTTTGGGAGGCTGAGGTGAGTGGATTGCGAGACCCCGCGAGACCCGCCTGGGCAACTTGGCGAGACCTCATCTCTACAATAAATAAATAAATAAATAAATAAATAATAAATAAAATAAAAATCAGCCGGGCGTGGTAGCGCGTGCCTGTAATTCCGGCTACTCGGAAGGCTGAGGCGGAAGGATTGCTGGAGCCCAGCAGGTTGAGGCTGCAGTGGCCGGGAGCGGCCCTTGCACTCCAGTCTGGGCAACAGAGTGAGACTCCAACTCAAAAAAAAAAAGTTTCCATCTTCCTAACATGAAGAAAATAAACAAGAAAAGTCTTTCTAACCCAAGTGGTTCTTGCTATTATCCAGCTTCCTGAGCCTGAGATCTGAATCACTTACATAAATCCCATGTTCTTGCTCTGGTTCTTCCTTGCATCTATTTTCTTAGTATCAGTTGTATTTTTCATCTACTTCCTGAAGACAAAGAGCTTAGAAATGTCTCAGAGTATGTTAATCCACTTTCAGTAGCACTCTGCTTTTGTACCTTCATTCAATGAAGTTTCTCCTTTCTGTATACATATAAAAGTGTAGCTCTCTAGCACATTTTAAAGTCATTTGAAGATCCTTAAAAACACAGGAACTAGGTAACATTTGCATTTTTAATTCCTTTTACCAGAATGGGAGACCATGACTGAGAATGAGGAAGTGACATCAAAGCCAAATATTTCTCAAAGAGCAGACTCTCAGAAAGGAACATCAAAAAGACTTCAAGGAGGTGTCCCCAAGGCCCTTGATTTTGAGGAAGAGTGTGAATGGCAAGTTTTGGCAAGTCAGTGGGAAAGTGAAACAGAGGAAAGGACAGATAAAGTGAAGAAAATTTCCCTTTGTGAACGGGACAAGAAGAAAAGGACTTCACCAGAAAAACGAGGCCAAAAGTGGAAGGAATTTGGAGAAAGCTTGACTTTAGGTTCAGCTATTTCTGAAAGTTTAATAGGTATTGAAGGAAAGAAGTTTTATAAATGTGATATATGTTGTAAACATTTCAATAAAATCTCCCATCTGATAAACCATCGGAGAATCCACACCGGTGAGAAACCTCATAAATGTAAGGAATGTGGAAAAGGCTTTATTCAGCGCTCAAGCCTTCTAATGCACTTACGGAACCATTCTGGGGAGAAACCTTATAAATGTAATGAATGTGGGAAAGCATTTTCTCAAAGTGCTTACCTTCTAAACCATCAGAGAATCCACACTGGGGAAAAACCTTATAAATGTAAGGAGTGTGGAAAGGGCTTCTATAGGCACTCAGGTCTTATTATACATCTAAGGCGCCATTCAGGGGAGAGACCTTATAAATGTAATGAGTGTGGGAAAGTCTTCTCTCAGAATGCTTACCTCATTGATCATCAGAGGCTTCACAAAGGGGAAGAACCTTATAAATGTAGTAAGTGTCAGAAGGCTTTTATTCTGAAGAAGAGCCTCATTCTGCACCAGAGAATCCACTCTGGGGAAAAACCGTATAAATGTGATGAATGTGGAAAAACCTTTGCTCAAACCACTTACCTCGTTGACCATCAGCGACTCCACAGTGCAGAGAACCCTTATAAATGTAAAGAATGTGGAAAAGTCTTCATTCGAAGTAAAAGCCTCCTTTTACACCAGCGAGTCCACACAGAAAAGAAAACCTTTGGTTGCAAAAAGTGTGGGAAAATTTTTAGTTCGAAGTCAAACCTCATTGACCATAAGAGGATGCACAGCAGAGAGAAACCTTATAAATGCACTGAATGTGGGAAAGCCTTCACTCAGAGTGCTTACCTTTTTGACCATCAGAGACTCCACAATGGGGAGAAACCCTATGAATGTAATGAATGTGGGAAAGTTTTTATTCTTAAGAAGAGCCTCATTTTACATCAAAGGTTCCACACTGGAGAGAATCTCTATGAATGTAAAGATTGTGGCAAGGTCTTTGGTTCTAACAGAAACCTCATTGACCATGAAAGACTCCACAATGGGGAGAAGCCATATGAATGTCGAGAATGTGGGAAAACCTTTATTATGAGCAAAAGTTTTATGGTCCATCAGAAACTCCATACACAGGAAAAAGCCTACAAATGTGAGGACTGTGGGAAGGCTTTCAGTTACAACTCAAGTCTGCTTGTACATCGGAGAATCCACACTGGAGAAAAGCCTTTCGAATGTAGTGAGTGTGGGAGAGCTTTCAGTTCAAATAGAAACCTCATTGAACATAAGAGAATCCACAGTGGTGAGAAACCCTATGAGTGTAATGAGTGTGGAAAGTGCTTCATTCTGAAGAAGAGCCTCATTGGACATCAGAGGATTCACACGAGGGAAAAATCTTATAAATGCAGTGACTGTGGGAAAGTCTTTAGTTACCGCTCAAACCTTATAGCCCATCAGAGAATCCACACCGGTGAGAAGCCCTATGCATGTAATGAGTGTGGGAAAGGCTTTACTTACAATAGAAACCTTATTGAACATCAAAGAATTCACAGTGGGGAAAAAACCTTTGAATGTCATATATGTAGAAAAGTCCTTACCTCTAGTAGAAATCTTATGGTACATCAAAGAATCCACACCGGAGAGAAACCTTATAAATGTAATGAGTGTGGAAAAGACTTTAGTCAGAATAAAAACCTTGTTGTACATCAGAGAATGCACACTGGGGAAAAACCTTATGAGTGTGAGAGGTGTCGGAAGTCTTTTACTTCTAAGAGGAATTTAGTTGGCCACCAGAGAATCCACACAGGGGAGAAACCCTATGGGTGTAATGATTGTAGTAAAGTTTTTAGGCAAAGAAAAAACCTTACTGTACATCAGAAAATTCATACAGATGAAAAACCTTGTGAATGTGATGAGTCTGAAAAAGAGTTCTCTCAAACTTCAGACCTTCATCTTCAACAGAAAACCCATACCGTTGAGGAATTCTCTTGGCTACAAAATACCAATGAGCCCAAGTTTGAGATTCAGAAACTCTAGTGTCATATGCAAAATGGAATAGAATTCTTGCCTACATAAGAAACTCTGGAGGAATGGTATATAGTTCTAAGGAAAAAGTTTATGATCAACCCTTTTATAGATAAGTGAGTTGCATATAGAAAGTTAATCTAGACTTTCAGGTGTACAAAAACAATGGAGTTGTAAGTGATAGCAAAAATATCTTTGTATTAAAAAGTGGACGTTTCTGAAAATATGTATAGTGTACATTTTAAAGATAGCGTCACTGCTGTAGAAAGGTGTGTAGACAATATGATCCAGAATGTCAAAGGTGGAATTGAGTGGACAAGAGTCTGCTGTTAGAGGACAACCTAAGAAGAGCACCAGATTTGGAATCCAAAGACCTAGGTTTGGGTCCTGGCTTTTTCCTTTAGCTGTGTGATGTTATTAAGTCAGTCTTTAAGCATCAATTTATCTGTCAGTCAAATGTTGACATGATGCCTACCTACCTCACAGGGTTGTTGTGAGGGTTAAATGAAAGGATCTTTGTGAAAGTATTTTGTGAAATCATTCGGTTGTCAATAAAGTTGGATAGGAGAGATATTGTCAAAGCCTAGAACATGGCATAATTTAAGTTCATTACATCAATTTAGAACGAGGGGGATTCCATGAACCTCAAAGATTCTCGTTTTTATAAGAAGTATGGTGAATAGCTAACTTTGGAATTTAGTGCTATAAGAATGTTTTTTTAATTCGCCTTTACAATGTCAAAGTAAGTTAATAGTTAGCATATCTAGTTTGTGTGTATGGAAGAAATATTGGGCAGCCATTAATGATGCCAGGGAAAATTATTTTCCAGCCTCTGGATTAGAAACAACAGATGTCAAGTGTCATAATGAAAACACAATACTATGTTGCTTCCCTTGATCATCGGTTAAAAAAAAAAAAAATCCTTGACCCCAGCAGCTGAGGTGATGATCCCTGCCACAGTCATTCTCAATTCTAAATAACTTTTCATCAGTATTGTCATGTGATAGCTTGTTGCAACATTTTGTCCCAGCACTTAATATACTATGTAATTTTTTTACACAGAGCCAAGCTCTTCAAGTATTGATTAAGCCAATGCAGAATCCATTTCTGGGCAGTTCTTGTTCATTACTCCCTATGAGCCATTCACTCAGCTGTTCCCTTTTGTACATTTGTAGGTTTCATTTACCCTATATTCTTGAGCTGAAAAGTTTATGTTGTAATTCTCAAAACTCTGGTTCTGCAGCTGGACTAGAAGTATCTGAATATAAGAAATCGTGTTTTCTAGTACTAGTAATGTCAAGGTGGTGTGTTGATTATAATAAATGTTATTAATTCAACCCCACAGCTTTCTGAGGGCTGGCTCCTCATTAGAATGAAATGTACCCAAGATTGAAAACTGGCATGGACCTAAGATCTGGATGTGATTCAGGTTCTTCCACTTTTGAACAAGGCCCTTCACTTCTTGGACACTTGATTTTCTCATCTGTTAAACAGGAGACTATCTACCTCACAAAGTTGTTAGGAGGTAATGGATATGAAAATGCTTCATATCCATGCTGTAGAATAATCACCCTAGATTATATGATAATTATAAAGGGACATATGTAGTTTAACAATGAAGAAAGAAGGCCGAGCACGATGTCTCAAACCTGTAATCCCACCAATTTGGGAGGCCTAGGTGAGGGGATTATCTGAGCCCACGGATTAGTGAACAGGCGGGTAACTTGATGAGACCTCATCTCTACAGTAAAAAAATAATAAAGAGCCCAGTGGGTTGATGCTGGGGTGGCCGTGAGCATGCCACTGCACCTCAGCCTGGGCGATGGGGTGAGACTCCAACTCAAAAAGAAAGTCCAAAAAGAAGAAAGCTGTCATTTACCTCGTAACCAAGTAACAGAATGTAATGTTGCTAAGACAGCTCACATAATGTGCCTTCTCATGTGATGTAGTCAGCCCCCAAATGTTCAATCTGATTTAGCCTAATTGCCAGTTAACAAGAAATACAGGAAGTAAAAGAACAAAATAAAAGACACCTTGAGAAACAGACAAATCCAGAAAATGGAATATTGTATAAGAAAACTGCCCTGAATTCTTCAAAATGTCATCAGGATGAAAGAGAGGAGTGGACATTGTTGAAGCTGGATGAGTACGCTAGGAGTTCATTATACTGTTCTCTGCTTTTGTGTATGTGTGAAATTTTCCATAATCAAAGGCATAAAATGTGAATGAGGGTTTTAAAAAAAAATTCTAAAGAGCCATTAGATACTAAGAACCAGAAGTAGACTCACACAAATGCCCAAGTGATTTTTGACAGGTGCACAAGCAATTTAATGGAGGAAGGATAGCATTTTCAACATATGCTGATGGAGCAAGTGGATATGCATAGGTAAACAAACCAACAGCTTTAGGACTAAGACTAAGTGAAGACGTCTTAAGTGACATCAAAAGCATACTCCTTAGAGGAAAAGAAAAATGTTAAATTGGAACTCACCAAAATTAAAATTGCTCTGCAAAAGACTCCTTTTACGAGGATGAAAAGACATTGCAAGTCGTATATCCAGTAAAGAATTTGCATCTAGACTACAGAAAGAACTTTCCAAGCTTAACAGTAAAAAAAATCTAATTAGAATGTGAGTACAAGACAGGAACATTTCACCAAAGTATAGATAGCAAATGAGAAGATGCTTAACATCATCAGCCATTAGGGAAATACAAGTTAAAATCATGAGATACATCATGTTCCTATCAGAATAGCTAAAATTAAAAAGTAATAACAGTGCTGTCAAGGATGCTGAGAAACTAGATCTCATACATTGCTGGGAATGTAAAATGGTGCAGCCACTCTGGGAAATATTTGGCATTTTCTTGTAAAAATCAAACATGTATAGATGATACGCCTCAGTATTACACTTCTGGGCATTTGTTCCATACATGTACACAAAAACTTGTACATGAATGTTCGTTGCAGATTAATTCATAATGATCAAAACCTGTAGACAACCTAAATATTCTTCATCAGGTAGTTAAAACAAACTGTGGTATATTTATACCATAGAATATTTACTGCTGTACAATTAAATGGAATGATTTACTGATAGCCAGCCACAACTCAAATAAATGTCAAGGGAATTAATGCTGAGTGAAAATGCCAATTCCAGAAGTCTATCATATTCTGCATGATTCTATCCATATAATATTCTCAAAATAACAAAACTATGGACAGGAAAAGCAGATGAGTTGTTGCCAGAGGTTAAGGATGGTAGGAGGGAGAATGGGGAGAGGGTTGAATGGAACTGTCGAGAGGTTGCACCAAGAAGGACTTTGTGGTCATAGAACGCTAGTGTATTTTGATTGTACTGGTGGTTACACAAATCTACATGTGATAAAAATGAAAAAAGTATACACGCACTGTACTAATGTTGATTTCCTGATATGTAATCATTAGGGGAAATAGGGGTGAAGGGTACAGTCTTTGCAATTTCCTGTAAATCATTTCTAAATTAAAAGTAAAACAAAAAAAACCCCCCAAAACTAAAGAGCATAACCAAATACAGTGTGTGAGACTAATTGAAAAAAGAATTATGACATGTTTTAGGACAGTTGGGAAAATTTGAATATGACAGTATTAAAGGGTCTTAGGGAATTATTGTTAATTTTCTTACCTATGATGATGGTGTTTGAAGAATATTTTAAAGGGATGCATGTTGAATTATTTGGAATGAAGTGTTCTGACACCTACAACGTAAAAAAAAATGCTTTTAAGTATGTACAGAGAGATCAGGCAAGCAAAGTGTTCATTGTATTCAAGTGGAGGAGCCGGGTATTCAGTGTACCATTCTTTCAACTTTCCTGTACTGTTATGATATTTTCAAAATAAAATGTTTAAGGGGATCTTATCAGTGCTTTTCTACAGCTTAATGCTTTGTAGCCTCAGGCTCCCGGGCGCTGCCTCGCCCGAGTGTTCACGCCCTGCCTGGGGATGGCCCCTCGCTGAGGATCAGATCCTCTACCCTCCTTCTGAGCGCTCTGACCCTATCCCTGGGCAGGGACGACTTTGGACACCCATAGAGAAGAAAGCACCTCCGAGATTCCTAGAGAGGCCGGCCTGGCGACTTGGGGATCCGGAAGCCCATTCTGAGGCACTTCCTGTCCGGTCATTGTTCTCGCGCCGGTGGAAGCCGGGTCCCGGTCCGTCATTTTCTTGCTTCAGAGCTGGTGAACTCGAGCTGGACCTCTCAGCTGCGCACGGTGAGCCGGGTCGCCGGGGGTGGATACGAACGTCGGGAAAGGAGGGGTTATCCCAGGGGCGGCCACCCGAGGGGCGGCCCGCTGCATCCTTCCCTCGGGAACTCCAGTCCTATCCGGGTGACTCGGTGCCCCGCCGCTCGGAATCCCGGCTGCCTCCTGCCGGGAACCTGGGTCGGGAGAGGTTGGACGCAGACTAGCGAGCGGATAAGGCAGATCCAGAGACAGGGCCGCGAGGGGAAGGGATGGATTGTCACGTTTGGGAATAGGGAAAGGACGTTGAAAGGGAAGACTGATAGAGGGCTCTGTGCTGTCTGGGGTTGGAGGTCCATTTTAAATATTTGATCAGAGGTCTGATGACAATACAGTAGACAATCTCTCGTATACACAAGGTAGATCTCGTCTCAGGGGCCTTCCTTCCAAGTAGTCATGAAAAGAATAATACTATTGCATTGCTCAAGAAATTCAGTGCATATGGAAAGTTACCAGTAAGTTAACATAGAGAAAAGAATATAATCACTTCAATAGCTGCAAAAAGGGGATTAAATAAAATTTATCACCTTTTTTCTAATAAAACATTCAAAGGGGAATAGAAAGAAACAGTTCAGTCTCTTCATAATCAACCAAAATAGTAAGATTGTTTTACTCACCAACTGAAAACAATTTTTTAAAAAACCTACTGGCTTAGCTATGATAAGGAGCCGCTGTTAATTAGTGGAGGTGTAAATTGATGTGGTGCTTTTGGAAAGTAATTTGATAATATATATGAATCATAAATTCCTTGAGCCAATAATCCCTCTTTATCTTAAAGGAATAATTCAGCAAAAGAAAAGGCTATTTCCCAGAAAAATTTTTTAACAACTGTTATTAGGAAAATAAACTGGAAATAGTAAAACCTGTAGGTAGCTTAACATTGTACAAGTGTGATGATCTAAAGTGTGTTTTTGAAAAATATACAATATGTGGGAGTGTGTGTGTGTGTGTGTGTGTACACATATATGTAATTACAGAGAAAAGGGAGTAGGAGTCCCATCTAAACTGATAACTCTCTGTCTGCATGTGACATTTAATTCTATATATTTCCACATTACTTGATCCTTTTTCAATGAGCGAAAATATTTTAATGTCATAGGTAATTGTGTAGCAATTAAAAAGCATGAAGAATGGCAACATGAAAATAATGTTCACACTATTTTGTATCCTTGGCGATAAAGAAAACTTTGTAATAGCCCTTTAAAAAAAACACTATGATGATAATTGTGAAACTGTGTATACCCATAGTCAAAAACAAGTTTATAAAATCATTAGTATGGTTGGAGGTGTTCCCTTAAAAGAAATATCTTAAATTTTACATTGTTTAGTGGTTATCTCTTTGGCGATATACAGGAATTTTCTTAATCATTTTCTGTATTTTTTAAGTTCTTACAATAAAAGTATGTTAACATTTAATCAGGAAAAGAAAAATCACTGGATGTTATATAAATCCATTTGCAACGTGATTATTATGGAAAGAATTTACATGTTTACAGTCCAACTCCTTTATCTTATGAGGGGAAGGCATAGAGCATTCCATGTGCTACAGTAGCCACTGGCCAGACACTGGTGGAATTGACCTGTGGGCTGAGTGGCATCTAAGCAAATCTCTGCTTGATACTGACAATGTTTTCTGATTTCTCAGTAGACAGTACTCATCTTGGCCCTGGAAAAATTTTCAAGAAGAAACTTTTGATATGTAAAGATTAGATGGGGTTTGATCTCTGCTGGGCAGCCCCCAACTATAGGAATTACCCTGCTGAGCAGAGAAGATGACTGCAGAATTGAGAGAAGTCATGGCTCTAGCCCCTTGGGGCCCAGTGAAGGTGAAAAAGGAGGAGGAAGACTTTCTAGGTCAGGCTTCCAACCAACAAGTGCACTCTGAGAACATCAAAGTCTGGGCTCCTGGAGATGGTCTTCACACAGGCCTTGATGTAGCAGAAGAAGAGGAAAAGGTAAAGGGTGACCTGGGAGGAAGGGGGGAGAAGAGATCTGAGGACTTCAGGTAGCTTAAGTTGGGACTCTGCCCCTCTGCTTCCACACCTCGTGTCTTATTTCTTGGTTAGAGTTCTGATTTTCAGATTTTTGTAATATAATTAATTGGTATGACATTCAATGCTTTGTTTAAGCCAGTGATTCTCAAACCTGGGGAGCTTTTTACAAAATCTGAAATGTCAGTTCTAATTTATTCCAATTAGATCAGGATCTAGGGGTGGGACCTGGATATCTGTATATTTTAAAACTCTTCAGGTGATTCCAGTTAAAGGTTGACAGCACTAGCCAGTGCTCAAACTTTAATGTAGGTGATTCCTATGAATCACCTACAGGCTCTCGTTAAAATGTTAAATCTGATTCAGGAGGTTTAGGTTGAGGTCTGAGAGTCTGCATTTCTCACAAGCTTCCAGGTGATGCAGATACTGATGATCTATGGACCATGCTGAGTAGTGAGGCTGTAAACTATGCTGTGTCCTTAATGTTTTCAAGGACACCCCTTACCATTATTAGTTAAATAAGGGCAGAGATACCCCAGAGCCTTTCTGGAGAAATAAGGTTATAACTTTGCTTCTTTGATCTTTAGACCTCAGAAAAGTTTTCTCTGAAAAATCTTCCCATATGCTCTCTCCTCTTGTCATGCACTTACTGGCAAGTTAGGTTTGGATTTTGGAGTGAGAATTAGGTGAAATCAAAGTAAGAGGGAAGAAGGAAGCAAGCTTGCTTCTCTGCCCAACTGACTTTAGGGTTAGCTAGGGGAGACTCTGGCTTTCTTTTCCATTAAAAAAAAAAAGTTTTGTGGCCTCCCAGAATAATACCTATGTTCTCATTCTCAAAACTGTAATCACCCTACCACCAGTCTCCTCATAAGCATGTGCTTGCTTGTCTCTAGGGTCAGAACGTGTTCTGGGACATGGCAGTAGTCCTGAAAGCAACGCAGGAGGCACCTGCTGCTTCACCCCTTGGCAGCTACTCATTACCAGGGACTCTGGCCAAGAGCGAGATACTGGAGACTCATGAGAACATGAACTTCCTAGGTAAGGTTAACTCCTTGATTCAGAATCTGACCATTGAGGTTTCTCAAAATATTTTCAGAAACATTGGTGGGCATCTGGTCTCCTAGTTTGAACAACAGAGAGTATTTTGGTGTTGAATGTATCAGAGGTCTGGATAGAGGACTACTGAGAAATGCCTATGTATTTGTCATGGGAAATGGCTCATCTTGCACACAGGCTCAAGACACCAGACATAGAATTCCAAATTCACTTTTTCATATTTATTGTTCAGTAAGTTTCATGTGCACCTACAGGCATGTGTCCTCTTCAAGTGCTTTGTGGTTGTCATAGTTGGTGAGTCTGCAAGAGAAGTTAGCTAAGGTAGGAATGGTCAACTTTTGTGGTGATTTTGAAAAAATGCCCTGGAAGTGTTCTGTTTTCATAGATCTTTGTACTAATTGTAGAAGATTTTGAGCGGCTGTGTCAACCATAATGATGCCAAAACTAGGTATTGTACTGATGGGACTTATCACCTTGTCTCTAAGCTGGGGCTCAGGAAAGGGTGGTGTGTTCTAAATATCTCAGCCATGGTAGAAGCTTGACTATGAAGAATTGATTGATATATTACTTAGAATCAAGAATGCAGTAATTGTTGAGTCCTGTGTTGCAGAAGCAATTACCTGACTGACTGTCAGGCCCCCTTTTTTTCTTCCTGATACAGGCCTGTATCTAAATATTTTGAATCCATTGTCTTCCTTAGCCAGTTTTTCAGCATTTGGAGACCAAATCATTTTCTTAAACCAGTGCTGTGGGAACAATTAGATCTCCACCTTTCATTTTTTTGTCTCATTTTTAATTATCCCCCAAACTCTCAGCAGCTTCTTTCTGCTTTATGTTCTGTTCTCTCTGGTGCGTTTACTTCTTTTCTGTCTCCTTGCTTTACCAGCCATTCATAGTCTTAACTTCAACAGCTAGCTGCACCCATTCATCAGGAAGGGCCTCCATGTTTCCTGCTGTGCCTCTTACTTCAAGACCCTGTTCACACTTTTTATGTTGCTGGCTATTTCCATAGCAGCAGATGATGCAAGAACACTGAGCTTTAGGAATAAGAGAGACCTGAATGTGATTGCCCACCCTGCCTCTGATAACTCTGTGACCTTAAGTAAGTCCTCTCCTGAGACCTTCATTTCTTGATCTACAAACCGGATGCTTTAATTCAAGAAATACAGGATTTGTTGGCTGCCTACTTCCTATGTGCCCAGTAGTGTGATAGGTGCTGAAGATACAGAAGTCAGTTACACACAACCTTGTCGTTTTTAAGGCTCCCACACAATTGAAGAAGAGTTTCATCTTCACGATGAAATTGTATAAAATACATAAAAGTACTTTGGAAATTGTGTTTCTAGGGTTTTAACATTTGAGGGAGTTTTAACTATGTCTATACATCTGTACATCTAGAAATATTTTAAATAAAAATGGCAACATTTTAACTTTTTCTTTCTTTCTTTCTTTCTTTTTTTTTTGAGTTGGAGTCTCCCTCTGTTGCCTAGGCTGGAGTGCAGTGGCACGCTCACGGCCACCACAGCCTCGACCTGCTGGGCTCAGGCAATCCTTCTGCCTCAGCCTTCCAAGTAGCTGGAACTACAGGCATGCGCCACAATACCTGGCTAATTTTTTGATTTATTGTAGAGATGAGGTCTCGCCAACTAGCCCAGGCTGGTCTTGAACCCATGGACTCAGGCAATCCTCTCACCTTGGCCTCCCAAAGTGCTGGGATTATAGGCATGAGCCACCATGCCTGGCCTACTTTTTCTTTAATTCATATTGTTATGCTTCAACTTTTATGGATTAAATTTTTTAAGCATTTAACTCTGACTACATATCATATTTTCTTATATGAAAGCATAATTGCGAATTTAATATATTTAATCTTCAAACATTTTGAGCATCTAACTAGGCAGACTTATAAGTCTTGTAAGTAAAATCTTGATAAACACACACCTAGCTGGGCTCGGTGGCTCAGCCTGTAATCTAGCGCTTTGGGAGGCTGAGGTGAGTGGATTGCCTGAGCCTGCGGGTTCGACACCTGCCTGGGCAACTTGGTGAGACCTCATCTCCACAATAAATCAAAAACTAGCCAAGTGTGGTAACGTGCACCTGTAGTTCCAGCTACTTGGAAGGCTGAGGCGGAAGGATCACCGGAGCCCAGCAGGTCGAGGCTGCAGTGGTCGGGAGTGGCCACTGCACTCCAGTCCGTGTGACAGAGTGAGACTCCAACTCAAACACACACACACACACGCCTTTTATAAGTGTAATGAATGGGATTTAAGAATTTAGTAAATCAAATTACCTTTCTTATCTCAGAATACAGTCACCAGCTAGGATGGCAGGTTCATATAGCTTTTCAGATTTCTTCTTTTTAAAAAAATGAAAGTAAAGTATTGATTTTGAAACTTCTCTATGCCTATGTTCTGTTGATCACAAATTAGTTTTTAGTGTAGTTTTTCATTATTTCTATACTTTTTTTTCCTAGAATTACAGTAATCCTACTTGGTCCAAAAAAGGAAAAATGCCATTTCTTTTCTTTTTTTTTTTTTTTTTTTGAGTTGAAGTCTCACTTTGTCGCCCAGGCTGGAGTGCAATGGCCGTTCCCGGCCACCGCAGCCTCGACCTGCTGGGCTCCGGCGATCCTTCCGCCTCAGCCTTCCAAGTAGCTAGAACTACAGGTGTGTGCTACCACACCCAGCTAATTTTTTGATTTATTGTAGAGATGAGGTCTCGCTTGCCCAGGCGGGTCTCGAAACTGCAGGCTCAGGCAATGAAAAATACCATTTCAAACAAGCTAAGATGATAGGTCCTGGATTATTTGATGGTTAATTTTTTCACCTGAGGAGATTTGAACTTCAGTACACAAAATGGGCCTAAATTCTCGTGTCTTATACTCTCGATACTTGCTGTCTTTCATGTATGTAACATAGATATGGTCTATATCTTTCATATATGTAACATTCTAAATCTCTCAGTAAGGATAATAGGCGTTAAGGTCAGGGAGGGAATGCAACTGTGAACTAGAGTTTTCTTGGACTCTGTTCCTATTGGAGAAATGCCTGGGTGGGGGGCGATGGGAGGCCCCAGTGTCCATGATGGGGAATTAAAGCAAAGGAGAGGAAGGAGCAAAGGAGAAAGAGCAGAGTTGGAGACATTAGAAGGGAGAAAAAGTGAGATGTAGGTAATGAGAAATAGTAGAGAACATAAAAGAGAAGGCAGTGCACAGATGAAAAACAGAAAAGACATAAAACTGTATATGGAACAATTCAGAATACTTCACACACAAAAATTTTTTACAAATAAAGAGGAGAGATTCTCATATTTTCTGGCATTGTGTGGCCAGCTATGCCATAATTCAACAAGGTCAGCTTTCCTTGACACAATGCTAAGCTGTTCCCTTGACACAAGGGTAAGGGTTTGCAAAATTTCCACTTTAATATCTTATAGTGTAGCTGTATATCACCATAGCAACTCCCCTCCCCTAAGGGTTTTTTCCTGGCCCCCCACAGCACCATCAGTCAGGCTGAAAGTCACTACACACATTCAGATCACTTATTGTGTTCCATGCACTGTTCTGAGCAGTTGACATAGAATAATTCTGTTGGTTCAGTCACAACCTTATGAAGTAAATACTATTATTTATTATCCCTGTTTTAGAGATTAAGAAACTGAGGCATGGAGGAGTTAAGTAGCTATCCCAAAGTCATGGCAGAGTAGGGATTTGAAACCTGGCAGTCTGGCTCTAGAATCCATGTTTTTTGTTTTTTGAGTTGGAGTCTCACTCTGTCGCCCAGACTGGAGTGCAGTGGCACGCTCCCGGTCACCGCAGCCTCGACCTACTGGGCTCCAGCGATCCTTCCACCTCAGCCTTCCAAGTAGCTGGAACTACAGGCGCGTGCTACCACACCCAGCTAATTTTTTTGATGTATTGTAGAGATGAGGTCTCGTCAAGTTGCCCAGGCAGGTCTCGAACCCACGGGCTCAGGCAATTCACTCACCTTGGCCTCCCAAAGTGCGGGATTACAGGCTGAGTCACCGAGCCCAGCCAGAATCCATGTTTTGAACCTCTATGCTGCACAGCCTCTTAATGTTTCCTATGCTTTTGGCTGCTGTGGCTGTTTGGCATTAGTGTAACCCTTTCCATGTTTATTCTTTCTTTGACATCCAGAATCTTCAGACACAGAAGGCTAAGTTGCTAGATCTTTGTTCACAGATAATGAATCTCTCTAATTGGTGGTTTATAACCAAATCTACTCTAAGTAGCCAAGGTAAAAAAGACAAGTCTGGGGAGAAGCTGGTGTCCTTTGTAACTGACCTTAGTTGTGAAAACAGTCATCAGACAACCAGAAGGAGTGCTGTCTGGAGATTGGGCCTTCCTAGCACGTGGCAGAAGGTTGAGTGTCTAATGGAGGTAAGTGGAAGTGCTGGAAAGATCATGAATCAGTGAATTCTCCTGGGGCATGGGGAAATGGCACAGACTTGGCAGAAGAACCTACAGAGGAGTGGTAGCAAGGGATTCTTGTCTTTGATGAAGGCACTTTGCAGAAGTGATGAAGTCACATACTTTCTCACCTTTATGACTTGATGATCCTGTTCTCTTTCTAGACCAGAGAAAGCTAACATTTGTATTTTCTGTCTTGGTTCAGGTGCTGAAACCAAGAATCTACAGTTACTGGTTCCCAAAACTGAAATATGTGAGGAAGCTGAAAAACCCCTCATAATGACAGGAAGAATCCAGAAAGCTGGCCCTCACGAACCTGAGTTAGGAGAAGCCTGTGAAAAAGGAAACGTGTTAAAGAGGCAGAGAATAAAGAGGGAAAAGAAAGATTTCAGACAAGTGCCAGTGAATGACTGTCACTTACCTGAAATCTTCAAAGAGGAAGAAGACCAGAAATGTAAGAAATCTGGGGGAAAATATAGCCTTAATTCTGGCACTGTTAAAAATCAGAAAATCCAGCCTGGGCAAAAGCCTTTTACATGCAGTGTGTGTGGGAAAGGCTTTAGTCAGAGTGCAAACCTTGTTGTGCATCAGCGAATCCACACTGGGGAGAAACCCTTTGAATGTCATGAATGTGGGAAGGCCTTCATTCAGAGTGCAAACCTCGTTGTACATCAGAGAATCCACACTGGACAGAAACCTTATGTTTGCTCAAAATGTGGGAAAGCCTTCACTCAGAGTTCAAATCTGACTGTACATCAAAAAATCCACTCTTTAGAAAAAACCTTTAAATGCAGTGAATGTGAGAAAGCCTTCAGTTATAGCTCACAACTTGCTCGGCATCAGAAAGTCCATATTACGGAAAAATGCTATGAATGTAATGAGTGTGGGAAAACATTTACTCGAAGCTCAAACCTCATTGTCCACCAGAGGATCCACACTGGAGAGAAGCCCTTTGCCTGTAATGATTGTGGCAAAGCCTTTACCCAGAGTGCAAATCTTATTGTACATCAACGAAGCCATACTGGTGAGAAGCCATATGAGTGTAAAGAGTGTGGGAAAGCCTTTAGTTGTTTTTCACACCTTATTGTCCACCAGAGAATTCACACTGCAGAGAAACCTTCTGACTGCAGCGAATGTGGGAAAGCCGTCAGTCAGCTCTCGTGCCTTATTGTCCACCAGCGAATTCACAGTGGAGATCTTCCTTATGTGTGTAATGAGTGTGGGAAAGCCTTCACGTGTAGCTCATACTTACTTATTCATCAGCGGATTCATAATGGGGAAAAGCCTTACACATGTAATGAGTGTGGCAAGGCCTTCAGGCAGAGGTCGAGCCTCACTGTGCACCAGAGAACCCACACTGGGGAGAAGCCCTATGAATGTGAGAAGTGTGGCGCAGCTTTCATTTCTAACTCGCACCTCATGCGGCACCACAGAACCCATCTGGTTGAATAACAAGGAAGAGGAAGACCTCCAGCTTTGGTCATGACCCACTACCCCCCAAATTAGACACCTCTAATTTAAAGAAAATGAAAACTAAGTACCTAAAGGCAAGGACTTTGTTTTAACTGTACCCTAAGCAGACGTGTTTTTGAAATGAAATTTGACTTTCTTAGGAACAAGTCATAAAAAAACTAAGTGATAAAGATCCTATTTGGGGAAAGGTATTTTTTGTTTAAAAAAATTTTTTTAACTGTGGCAATTGCTTGAACAACAGGCAGGTTTTCTGCTTGGTTGAATGCTAAAGATTTGAACCCTGGATTCTAGTATTTTGGGGTTAAACAGTGACAGTTAAGGAAGCCGTTTAGGGTAGCCATTCAACAACAACTAACTTATGAACATTTATAAGCTTTCCCCAGGTAATTTTTCCCTTGGTAATTTTTTAAAAGCCAATCAAAACAAAAAAAACTATTAATTGTCTACTGCTCCTAAAAGGGACAGAAATAGGAAACAGCCTTTTTCTTGCTGTGTATACCTCCTGAACCTTGATATTGTCAAGCTCCGGGGATCTCTGATGAGTCTGTTCTGACCATTCCCTAATCTGTATGATCAAGCACTCAAGGATTGATGGAGACACCATGCACAAGCTATATTCATTTGCTAAGATTGACAACTTTTTCTCCAGACAACTCCTCAGTTCCCATCGCATTCCATTTGGGTGAGAGGCAACTAACTGCCCCTTCCTGAATAGAGGAATCAAAGAATAAAGCTTGCCTAGAGACATGCTCAAGTTGTCTCTGCTCTCATTCTGCTCAAGCTCAACAAAGGGTCTCAGTTTGGGTTTCATTCTTACATTATGAATGGTGTTTACAGGAAATGGTCGCGCTCTTCTAATTCTGAGAGGACCAAAGAGGGAAAATGAAGGGAAAGGGAGGAGGTGAAGTGGGATTCCTGAGGTCTTAATTTGATTTTTTTGAGAAGTTCAAAGGAATTGGAATATGAAAACTTTTAGAATGACGAAGAAACTGACTAAGGTAAGATATCTTTGTTACCCTTTCAGCCTTTACTCCCGCAGAAATCATTTATAAAACTATGCAATAGGTAGAGTTATGTAATAATGCCTTGTATTTATACAGAAATTTTATTCTTGTGTACCTTCATGTATCAAATCATGATACCTGACACTTATCTTGAGCTTTCACATAGATCATTACCTTAATCCTTGTAACATTAAAAGAAGTATTTGCCCATTTACCTGAGAGTGGTCATTAGTGCAAGGCCAAGTAACAAGTGGCAGAGCTTATGTTCACATCCAGGACCTAAATCCAGGTTCTCTTTTTTTTTTTCTGCCATGCTACTCACCTAACCACCTGTATTCCTCATGCAGACCTGTGGGGTAGCCTGAGAAAGGGGTATGTAGTCCCACTTTCAGGTGAGGAAGTTGAGGTAACAGATTTAGAGTGTGCCTTAGGCAACGTAACCAGAAGGCAGCAAACAAGACTGGAATTTGGATCTCATTTCTGGGTCTGTCCCTCCACCCTGTTTCAATGTCTCAGCATCCAAGAGCATTTATCATAAATGCTGAGTATGGTATGGTTCTTATGCAGAGGTCCCATGCATTTATTGTCTCATTTCTGCAAGACTAAATTACATAGTGCTTTTTAGGTTACTGAGCACTTTCACATACAGAAGGCATATATAAGAAAGGTTAATTCCCTCTTTTTCCCCCTTCAAGTAGTCTTTTGTCAAAGCATATGCACTTTCTTTTCCCAGTTTCACTCTAAATCATAGAGACACAAATACAAGGATTCAATAGTAGAATCAAATGCTCATAACTTCTTTGACTCTAACAGTTAGTGGCTGTTCCTGCCCTCCTGTCTGGGAGTGAAGATAGCAACCAAGGATAACACCCTGCGTCTCTGTTGAGGTTAGGAACAAGTTATAATTTTTGCCTGCGTGATCAGAAAGCTCAGAACTGCAGAAGAGCAGGACTGAAGACTTGAGATAACTGTAGTCTTGACCCACCAAGAGACCAAAACTGTACTTTTCTGAATAACAAGAGCAGCTGGGGTATATGACCATTAATACGGCTAAACTGTTTAGCTTGTATCATATATCCTCATAATTGAGTATTCAATCATGGATGATTACAATTTCCTGGCTAAAGATGTTCATTCTTAAGTAGTTCAGAAAAGCTACCCAAGTGATTCTGTGGTGATGGAATGCTAGGTTTGGGAATCACTGACCCAACCTTGCAGTAAAGCAGTGGTTTTAAACCTTAGCTTCATGTTAGAATCACATAGGTCACTTTTAAAAATTTCCATTCATAGGTCTCAGTGTTTTTGAAAACTCTGGAAGAGATTACAATGTGCAGCCAAGATTATGAGCCACTGCAGCAACAAAGTAAAGCCTGCAGACCAAGAAAGTGTGATCAGGGGTGAAGACAGTGGTGGTTGGGAAATGGGGCCTTCAGCATAGGAACCAGTATATGCAAATTGTTCTATGTTGTTTCAGCAAAACAGGACACTTATTTTACATTGGTCAGACTTGGTGTCCTTTATTGCCCCTGCCAACTCTTAGATGTTTGAAGATTCTGCAACTGAACTTACTTGTATTTAAGTGAGTATACCAACATTTTATTTATATGAGCAAACTAAGTTTTATATAACATATTTTTAGGCATGTATTAAGACTTTTTACTTTTCTACTTGCATTTCATTAACCTGTACCCAGGTTCAGGACCTCTGATCCCACATAAATCTTGTGAGCCAAGTGGATTACTAGACACATCAGATCCTTCCCCAGCTAATAACAACCCACCTTCTTAATTTAGTTCCAGCCCTCAAAATAAATTATGACCCGCCTTTTCTTTACAGCTTCCAATAAGGGAGAAATGAACAGTATTGTCAGTTGGCTTAGGTTTTCCTGTTCTTTGAAGTCATCTCCCATCTCTCCTGGCTGGTCCTGCCAGGAGTGGTTGGGAACGCTGAAGTCCCATTTTCCTAAGTTGCTGGCAGCTATCAGGCTTTTAGGTGTCAGACAAAGAGCTCTGTGCCAGGTCTAGGGATTGGCATTAAGAGTAGAGCTAGGGATCTGTCCTCACCCTCACATGAGGCCAACAGATATGTATTAAGTGGAGTATAGCGATGCAGAACTGATAACAAAATCATGTACAGGTGCTTTGGGAGCACAAGGGAAAGACTTTATCAACCCCTAACACACACACACACTCTCTCTCTCTCTCTCTCTCTCTCTCTCTCTCTCTCTCTGTCTCTCTTTCAAACATAGCTATGAATTCCTCCGTGTTTAGGAAGAGGTGTCTCTGGGCAAAGCTAATTCTTCATCTGTGCTTTGGATCCTCTCTGTTCCTTGCCCAGGCAGGTATTCCTCTTCCACATCTGTCACCACTTGCTTTTTCATCCAGTTTGCCTAACTGTCTGGGGTTGCAGTCCCTTTGAGAGACTGGATGGAGATTGTGGCTCCTCCCCTGAGAAATGTGCATTGCACATGGAATTTTGTGCTCATTCAGGAGGGGATCATCCAGGCTCCCTGGAGCTGACCTGTAGACCCTTTGGGGCCCAAAGTCTAATCTGGGGATGCACTGCATAATCACCAGTGACTTTTTAAAATAAAAAAAGGTCGACTGGGCACAGTGGCTCATGCCTATAATCCCAGCACTGTGGGAGGCCAAGGTCAGAGGACTGCCTGAGCCCTTGGGTTCAAAACAAGCCTGGGCAATTTGGTGAAACCTCATCTCAACAATAAATAAAAAAAAAAGCCAGACATGGTGTTGCATGCCTATAGTTCCAGCTACTTGGAAGGCTGACGTGGAAGGATCGCCTGAATCTAGCAGGTCAAGGCTGTGGTGGCCAGGAGCATGCCACTGCCCTCCAGCCTGGGTGACAGAGACTCCAACTCAAAAAAGTCAAGAGTACAGAATCTAAGAGTGTGGCCTAGACACATAACCTTTAAAATGTTGCATCTCCCAGATTCCCTCACTCACCAAATGGCATTATCTTCACCACCTGGGACACCCAGATTGGATACCCAGGAGGCATCTCTGACTTTCTAGGCATCATTTGTTCATTAGGAAAATCTTGTGCATTCTCTTTGTGGTGAACTTTGGGCCAGATTCTGGAGTGCCAAAGCAAACAAGGTCTGCTATTCCTGTTCTCAAGACTGTTATGAGAATAATATATGGATACCTAACATGATTTACCGAGTTTGCATATTTGCTTTCCAGCCTCATCTCACTTCCATGCATTTTACTGCAGTCTCAAGGCACGTGCTTGCTCTCTGTGCCTTTGCTCACACCTTCCTCAGTGTCTATAATACCTCATCACTACTCCCCACCCAACCCCCTTCTACTTTACCAACCTTAGGTTTCTTTTAAGGTTAAGTTCAAGTCTCATCTCTGGGAAAACCTCTGCTTGCCCCAAGGTCAAGGGAATATTGAGAATTATATTTAGAAGAATACAAGATCATGATAAGCTGTTTATCTAGAGTTTCACTTTATGCTTTAAAATGAAAAAAATGGATTGAAAACTGTGTATAGGCCAGGCATGGTGGTTCATGTCTGTAATCCCATCACTTTGGGAGGCTATAGCAGGAGGATCACTTGAGGTTAGGAGTTCAAAACCAGCTTGGGCAACATATTGAAATCTCATCTCTACAAAAAATTTAAAATTGGCCAGATGTGGTGACACGTGTCTGTAGTCCTAGCTACTCGGGAGGCTGAGGCAGGAGGATTACTTGAGCCCAGGAGTTTGAGATTACAGTGCGCTATGATTGAACCACTGCACTCCAGCCTGGGGACAGACCCTGTTTCAAAAAAATTTTTTTTAATTCTATGTATAATATGGTTCTCATATACTGTTGCTGTTACAAGTACTATATACTACTAAGAAGTATATAGATAAATTACTTGAAGGGAATATTATAAGTAGTTAAATGACTTGTTCACAGCTATATGGACGGTAAATTCTAGAGCTTAGACTCAAACCCAGCTCCTCTGGATAATAGGATTATGGGTGATTAAAAAGGTTTTTGTTTTTTAGTAATTTCTGTATTTTCTATAAGAAGCAAGAATTTTATAATCAAAAATAATTATTTATTATATTTACATATCTAGTTCTATTGCATTCACTATAAATAGTGTCTCAGTTCCCCATTTTGAAGATGTTGAATGTACCCTTCCCTTCCTTTCTCCTTTTCTACCTCCCTGTCTCTAACGTTGCCAACTCTAATTCTTAAAAACTCTATTCTGTAACCAATTAGTCTTTAATGCTTTGTGTTTTGATTGATTTTAAAAGTTGAAAATAGCATGAGCATTATTATGATTATGTGGATATTATTCACTGCAGATCTTAGCTTACTGTATTTATATTTCCTTTATGGAATAGTTTTGTTTTTACTGACATTTCCAGTTACCTTTCTTCTTACCTTGTACTAGTTGCTTTTAGCACATCCTCAGTCATTTTCAAATTCTTTATCCAGTTATTCTGTTGAGTTCCCTTTTTTCCCCCCTGTATATTCCTCTTCCAGAGATTTCCAGCCTCCTGCTCTAGTCTGTCTTTGATGCCCTTTGTGCCTACTGTTCTGTTGTTAAATTAGTTTCCATTGTCTCCTGAATTCCATGCCTTCCTCTTTCTTTTTTACTTCTTCATTTTACTGCAGTGCATCTTCAAGTCACTTGGAAAGAGCACATGGAATACAAAGTTGTTGAGTGCTCATATAAGTAAATCATCTTTCTCTGACCTCACACTTGATTGGTAGGTTGACTGGCTCTGGAATTTTAGATTGAAAAATTTCCCCAGAATTTTGTAGCCATTGCTTCACTGACTTACAGCATCCACTGTTGCCAATGAGATGCCTGATTCCAGTCTGATTCTTATTTTTTTGACAGTTAATAAAGAGTATTTACAGTGTTCTGTTCTCCCACCCCAATGCCAGGAAACTTTTAGAGTCTCCTTTTTATTTTTGGTGTACTCAATTCCCTAGTGCACTCAGTGGAGTTTTTCAATCTAGAGACTCAGGTATTTCTATCCTTGGAAATATTCTTGTTTTTATATGACAATTCTTCTCTCTCTCTCATATGCGTGTATGTGTATATAATTTTTTTGTTTGTTTGTTTTCACTCTTTTGGAATTTCTGTTAATCAAATGTTGGGCCTTTTGCATTTACCCTCAATTGCTTTATTTATATTTCCTTGTCTTGTGTCTCTTTCTGGAAAAGTACCTTGATCATTTTCTAATGAATTTTTTATTTTAACAGTAACTAGTTTACTTTCTAAGAGACTTTTTCTTAAAAGTCTCTTCTGTCACAAGAATTATCTCACTCCCTTCATACCCCTGCCACTGGGTCCTTTTTCTCTGTTTATCTTGCTTATTTTCATTGGAGATTTTCCTCAAATATCTTGTGATTCTTACTGATATACACACATATACATATATACACATGCATACCAATTAAAAACTCTATTGAGGCCTCTGCGTGTGGGAGTGAGATTTGCCCACTACAAGGCCACCTTCTGGAGTGATTGGTAGGGAGCAAGCTATTTCCTGAGACCCCCTAAATGCCAGAATGTGAAATCTTTTGCCCAGGGCTTTTACATTTTATTAGCAAAAGTTCTCTGATATCTTTGTCTGGTGCTTGGATGCTGTTAAGTGCTTCTCTACAAGTGGAGGGAAGGAAGTCAAGTGTTATTACAGACTTTCAGTCAATGCCCTTAACTTTAGCCCCACTTATGCCTCCCACTCTTA
The DNA here is from genome assembly GCA_963574415.1 of Tarsius wallacei. Classification (NCBI taxonomy): domain Eukaryota; kingdom Metazoa; phylum Chordata; class Mammalia; order Primates; family Tarsiidae; genus Tarsius; species Tarsius wallacei. Next base: position 25,380 of record CAUYQG010255924.1, read on the forward strand.
ATTGTACCAGGGGTTTCTAAGTCCCAAGTCTGTGGGGTTTGGCAGAGTAGATCAGCTACCTCCTTTCATTGCATTGTCCTCAGTAAGTGTTCCAAGCTGTTTTTCCTTCCACCCAACTTTCTCAGTTACAACTTCATTTTCCATCTTCCTGAAATATGTTCCTTTTATCCAATTGTTGTTGTTTATACATTTTAAGTCATTTTTATCTGTTGTTATTTCAGGGGAAGTAAAACCATTTTTGAAAGAATGTTGATGTCCTTTGATACAGTAGTATCACTTTAAAGCTACCTTTAAAATGAATATTTGAACAATGATTCACATACATGTCAGTGTTACTCATTTTATAAAAAAATAAGTGACTAACAGGAATGATTAAATTACGGTACTGGGGAATATTAGAAAACTACTAAAAACCACAACTTAAAAACCAGTGATGTGATAAAATGCAGTAATATTATAAATAAAGCAAAGTAAAACTGTGTACAGAGAACCTCCAGTTTTCTAAAATGTACATACATAGAAAAGACTGGAAGGAAATAAATTGGGTTTTGACAGTGGTTAAATTTTCCTGCATTGTCTAATTTCTACAGTGAGCCTGAATTTTATGATCAGAAGGACAAGTTAATGAAAGAGAAAGATCATGCTTGTTCAGAGTGGTGAGACTTTCTTATACAGTGTGGATTGGGTAGTGGGGAAATGACAGACTAGGATCCAGAGGGATAAGGTCCCCATTTTTGTCATTGTTACCATTTTATGGTTACCAAGGGCCTAATGCCAGTGAAGGAGTTCTCTCCAAGTTCCCAAATCAGAAGTCAGCCTCTACACTCTGGTGAGACCTAGGATGTGAAAAATGGGGCCAGGCCTAAGCCTGAGAGGCCTTGGTTTCCTTGTGCCTTTTTGGTGCTGCCCTGTGTTCACATTGGCTAATGCCTGTCTGATGCTGGGAGGGCTGGGGGAAAGGGAGGAGGCAACCCAAGCCCTAGCAGACTACCTGGCTACCCAGGCCAGCTTGATATGGACTAGGTTCCCCACTTGTACCATGCATGATGTTCCCAAATGCCTATGGTTTCATTGGTATGTTCTCTTCAAGGACTTGGATTCTCTCATGGCAAGTCCCCCTACTGGACCAATAGCAAGGTTGTAATCATCATCACCATTTGTTGGGTTTCTGTGTGCCAGGTACCATACTAAATGCTAAATGTGTTTTATCTGATGCAATCCTCACTTGAGGAAGGAAGTTCTCCTATACTCCTTTTCAAAGCCAGGAGTCACAGGATTAGAACAACTCTGTTGCCAAAGCCTGTGTCCTTTTCTTCCCTCTTAAAAAAACAAATGGTAGCTTCGGGTACACACTGTCTACACCTTGGTTTTTTCACTTAGTGTGTCTTGGAGATGGTTCTATATTAGCCTATAAGATCTACCTCATTTTTTCTTCTCTGCTGTATGATACTCCATTTTATGAATGTACCATAACTCATATAGTCAGTGCCCTGTGGGTGGGCCTGTAGGTTCTTTTGTGCCCTTTGCTATTACAGACAATGCATCATTGAATATTTCTGCACACTGTCCTCGATATGTGTGTGACTATCTGCAGGATAAATTGATGAAATCAAAGGGTAGGTGCATTTGGTATTTTGATGGAAATTGGAAATGTGGTTCCTGGTATGTGTATGAAAATGCCCTTTCTCCTGAATCCTCTATGAAACATTGTTTTGTCATTTCTGATCGCAGTAATGAAAAATGCTCTCTCATGTTTTAATTTGCATTCAATTATGAGCAAAACTGGGCATCATTTCCCATGTTTAAGAGCCATATGTATTTTCTGTGAATTGCTTGTGTTCTTTAGTAGTTTTTTGTTGATCCTTTTAAAATCCATTTGTACAGATTCTGTAGTAAAAAAATTATCCTCATCTGCCATATGTGTTGCAAATATTTTCCCCGGTTTATTGTTTGTCTTATTACTTTAACTTTGCTGTCTGGATACTTAAGATTTAATGTTAAATCAGGGACTTCCCCTCTTGAAGATGATACGTTCTCTCATGAACTCTAGTCCTTTGAGATGGGTCCATTTGAACTTCTTTGTGGAGTAAGGACTGATTAGGTTCTGGTCTCACCTTCTGCCTCTTTTTCTCCTGGGTCCAGCTGGAGGAACCGAACTGGAGAGCCACAAAGGTGAAAACACTTCCTGACTCCCTAGAGCTGCAGGGCAAGAAGCTCGCAGTGCGTCTCTCCATCCCAGCTGGGTTGTCTGAGCTGCAGATGGACGGATGTCATAGGACTGAGTGGGGGTCCAGGCTCAGCCACTCGGAGCTCCAGGCAGCCTGGCAGGGAACCAAGCTGGGGGAGGAGTGAGCAGACTGAGGATGGAAGAACAGGAGGAGGCGAGGCCTTATCCTTTGATGGAATGGGGGTGGGTGAGGGGGGAGTGTTGGGATGGAGGGGGCAGCAGTCTGGAGGCTAGGGACAGGCCATAGCCCTGGACTGGGAAGGGGTGCATTTAGGGAGGGAAAGATGAGGGCTATAGCTTGAGGTCTAAGAGGTGTGAGGAGGCTGCAACCAGGGGGTGGGGGTGGGGATGTTTGGGTATGGAGCAGGGCAGGCAGGGGAAAAATCGGGAATGGGCGAGGAGTTGATCAGAGACAGCAAGCAGGTGGTGGAGGTGGGGGTCAGGGTCAGATGTAGACTTTGAGAAGGAAGGGCCCAGTCCGGGGAGGAAATGGGTGACTTCCTACAGAATCCTGGGACACTCGTGCTGCCCAGCTGCTTTCTCTAGGCTTCAATAAGAAGGCCACAACCAGGCCATACTGCTGAAGACAGGTGGGTAAGAGGACATTCTAGGCTGGTTCAATCCCTCACTTAGCTCCAATCCAGGACAAATCCCTAACCTTAGCCAGGCACAATGGATCGCACCTGTAATCCTAGCACTATGGGATGCCCAGGTGAGAGGATTGCTTGAGCCTAGGAGTTGGAGACCAGCATGAGCAACTTAACAAGACCCCATCTGTCTCTACAAAAAGATTAAAAATTAGCTGGATGTGGTGGTGTGTGCCTGTAGTCCTAGCTACTCAGGAGCCTGAGGCAAGAGAATCACTTGAGCCCAGGAGTTCACAGTGGCAGTGAGCTGTGATTGTGACACTGCACTCCAGCCTGGGAAACAGTGTGACCCTGTCTCAAAAGAAAAAAAAAAGGGCAACCTCCTCAGGTCCCCTCCTGCTGTGGGAGCTTTTCTGTCCTCTGAATAAATCCTGCTTTCTCAAAAAGGAAAGAAATCCCCAACCTCTCTGAACATCAGACCTCTTTCCTGCCTATGCATCGAGCATGAGGCTGGGATGAAATAAGGGATGTGAAGTGGCTTCATAACCATTAAAAGACTGCCTGAGGCCAGGCACAGTGGCTCATGCCTGTAATCCCAGCACTCTGGGAAGCGGAAGCAAGAGGATTACCGTTCCCAGGGGTTAGAGACTAGACTGAGCAATTTAGTGAGACCTTGCCTTTACAGTACATCAAAAAAATTAGCTGGGTGTGGTGGCACGCGTCTGTAGTTTCAGCTACTGGGAAGGCTGAGGTGAAAGAATCACCTGAGTCCATCTGGTCTAGACTGCAGTAGCGGTGTGTGTACCACTGTGTTCCAGCCTGGGCATCAGAGACTCCAACTCAAGAAAAATAGGCTACTTGGTTGCACAGGCCTGCCCTATCCTGCTGAAGAACAGGGTAAGCATGGATAAAAGAAAAGCAAGCCTTAACTTGACTGAAAGTTTTACTTTCACAGTTTAACATGGGGTGCACTTCCTCCTGACTGTCTTACACATGGGTCTAGATGTCCTTAGGAGGAGCTGTTCCTTTCCCAGAGCACACCACCTGGTGAAGCTGAGTGTGCAGGAAATGCTACTTCATTTGACAGGCAAGAAAATTGACTTGGAGTTTTGTGACTTCTCTGAGGTGACCCAACCAGTCAGGCAGAGCAGGTCCTGAAAAGCCACTCATGGTTGCCTTGTGCTTGGCACTTGATAGCAGTTGGGCATTTGAACATGGAGTCAATAAGATAGAAACAAGCCCAGTGCATCTCTCACATCTAAGGACCAGGTTCCACCAGGGAATAAAGAATGGCTTATGAGAAAATGGGTCCCAGCCCTACCTGGTGAGCCCTGGTCCTTTCACCATCCTCTTGTAGAACCAGCCATATTCCACCTCTCACCTTCCACTGTCCTGCAGTGGAAGCTTAGGGAATATTAAGCAGAGGTCCTGGAGGGGGGATGCTAAGTCATAACTCAGGTCTTAAGTGGTAGAATCTATTTAGAGTCTAAGGGACCACTTGGCTGAGGAAGATAGCTCTGTGACTCCACCAGAAGCTATGAGGGGATATCTCCAGAAGTAAGGGTCTCTGGCAGGGTCTGGGCCACTCCTGATACCTGCACCCAAGCCCTTCCTGAGGAAGGAACAGGATAGATGATCTTTGGTCCCAGATAGCTGTGGGTCTGGAGTGGCTTCCAGAGGCTGGGGTGGGCTGGAGCACCTTTCCTTACTTTCACCCTGCTGGGCCCCGCTAGGCCTTTGGAAAAATAGGTGCCTACTGTCCTAAGATGCATTCGCAGGGACCTGATCCCAAGAAACTCCTGCTTCCTTAAGGAGCTGATGACTCTTCTGGGATGGACCAGGTCTCTGGTGAACAGTATTTACTGTCCCTTCAGATGGCACTTATGAGCCCAAGGAACCAACGTTTTTCTCTCTTCCATCACTTGGGGTTGAATGAAAATGAGATGCACACAGGTGAGGAGGATAAGCCCCTGTGACTCTGGCATTGGGAACATCCCACTGGAGCTGAAGGCGGGCTTTTCCCATAGAAGCTTGATGGGCCACACAGAAAGTGGGAGGTGGAATATGGCTGGTCCTACAAGAGGGTGATGCAAGGACCAGGGCTTGCCAGGTAGGGCTGGTACCCATTTTCTCATAAGCCATTCTTTATTCCCTGGTGGGACCTAGCCCCTAGATGTAAGAGATGCACTGGGCTTGTTTCTATCTTACTGACCCAGTGTCCAAATGCCCAAGTGCTATCAAGTGCCAAGCACCAGGCAACCATGAGTGGCTTTTCAGGACCTGCTCTGCTTCTGACTGACTGGGTCGCCTCAGAGAAGTCACAAACTCCGAATCAATTCCCTTGCCTGTCAAACAGCATTTTCTGCTCTGTCAGCCTCACCAGATGGTGTGCATGGAAGGAGACTGGGACAGGACAGGACAGGGCTGTAAACTGTTCAGTCATATGAGAACACTGTGGTTATTAACCAGACTGGGCTTACTGTCCAAGAAGAGAAGGGGTGCTCTTTGGGAGGGATGCTTCTGTGGTTTGTATGCAGCCAGCATCCTCTCCTGGAGATCACTTTTCAATATGTATCTTTTTTGTCTTCAAACAGTCCTTTCCAGAAAGTTCACCTTCACTTATTATGGACTATCCACACTAGAACTAGCCTGGTGACAACAACATGAGCTCCAGGATGGACAGCTACCCTGAGAGCAGGTTGGAACTTCATCTGACTTCAGCTTTCTGGGGCCACCTGCTGCCTGCGACCCATCTATTTCCTGCTCCAAGGGCCACTGTTGGGGAAATGCTGCTAGCACTGATTGGAGAGGCCTCAGTGGAGGTTTCCATTGGCCTCCACTCCTCAGAAATGTGGATCTCTGCTGCTCTCAGCAGAGCGTCTCTCTCAGAACCCTGGCTTCAGGGCCTGGCCTTCCCCAAGGCTGCCAAACAGGGTCTGTGTGTCTTGGGAAAGGCCATTTTCCTTCCCAGTCAGTTAGCAAATACCACTTTGTAAATTACACCCAAGTGCTAGAAGAAAGCACCAGAGGGAATATGTCCCACAGCTCTGTGAGCAGACCTGGATGCTGCTGCCAAACCAAGCTAGAGGCCACTAGGTTCCTGTCTACCTGGCATCGCTAGCCTACCATGGCATGATGATTTCATGCTATTAGACAAAGAACTTGCTGATGTTGCTATCTTGACCCTAAATCTTTTGTAATAACTTCCTAAAGAAAAGGACTCCACACCCACCCCAAATTCTCACCCCTTGGCTGGTAGTCATGGTGGTACTCAGGATGACTCACTCCAAAACTAGTCATTCAGGGCCTTCCTGAGCATGGTGCTAGATGTGCACTAGTACTAAGATTTCTAGGGCCTACAGGAGGCAGGGCAGAAACATATTTTACTTCTTGGCAGATGTAAGAGCAGGGTCTGTGCCAACATGCATTGTGCCCTCAGAGACTAGCACAAGTACACAAGTTACAAATGCTACATGGCATGATAGAATTCGACTTGTCCTGGAGAAACAGCCTAGTTGGGAAGAAAGAGAATATGTTCTTTTGGGAAAAAGAAACATAATTTACCAAAAAGTATGAGGCCATTGTCAAAGAAATGGGGCTGGATGGTAGAAGTGGTCAAGGATAGAGGAGGGAGCAGTCACTGTGAGCTATGGGAGGATGGAAGAGGGCTTCCTGGAGGAGGTATGACCCAAGCCAGGCCTGGTGGGTGGGTGGATGGATGAGTGTATGAGCAGTTTAGGTGAGTAGGAAAAGGATTGAGTGTTTCAGGCCATGCAGGAGAAGAAAGACACAGAAAAAAGGAAATCTTTCTTGGGGAATATAAGTACGACCAGAAAACTCTTTTCTTGGAAAGCCAAGAAAAGGGTTGGGGAATGGGAGATAAGATTGAACTGGAGGGCTAGGGTCTGGAGTGGACCATGGTCATCTCTGCCCTGGGGACATTGCTTTGCCAACGAGCAGTACCACACATCCCTGCTGCTTCAGGCCTCTCAGAAGCAAAACCTTGAACTCCCTCTCCTGGACCTCCTAGAACAGGGTTCCTTCCTGCTCTATTTCCTGTAGCTTTAGGGGAGGAAAGGGGGATCTGCATGTGTCCTTCCCCACACTTTGGAGGTTGGGCTTGCCCTCTTGCTTTCTCTTCCTGCCTGGACTGAGCTCATGGGTTGTGAGGCTGGGGAGTCACACTCTCTGCCTCCCCTACCGCCAAACCTAGCACTGGGCCTTGCCTCCAGCACTCCTGAGGCCCTTCCTTCAGCCAGTACCCTTGTTCTCCCTTTCCCCACTGTATCTGATAGATCCCTGAGTTATTTCTCGAGAGTCGTGAATTCTCATCCTGCGTCTCTCTAGCCAGGAGGGGGACTTGGTCAAGCTCTGTGACCCCCAGGATCCCATGGTCCACAGCCCAGCACTTCCCTAACCACCACTTGCTGCCCAGGCCAGTTCCCAAGACACCACTGTCTTTCCCCCTCTCAGGTTGGCAGTCTTTACACATGCACATGCAGGCATTGTCTTCCCTGCACACATGTTTGGTGACAGTGACCATCCCTAGCTCTTTCCCAGATTGCATGCTTTCCTGTACTGTCCTTTCTTTTCTGTTTTGTTCTTTACCCATGCTCTAAAACCATGGTGCACATATAGGAAAACTGTGACTACAAAAATACTCCCCACCCTATGTTTCAGGGATCTCACTGGTATAATATGTGGAACTTCTCTTTCATTCTTATTCACTCTTGCCACAAGATAAAAGGGGATTCGATTTGATTGGTGAGTTTCAGAAAGCCAGTCCTCCTCCCTCCTCCCTCTTGGGGTCTCCACAGAGACCAATGCATTCCACCTCCGCCCTCCTCACTTGCAGGTATTTCAGGAGTAAACCTGCGGCAGGGTGGTTAATGCTGTCTAATCCTGGGACTCAGTGTTCACAGCTATACCCATTTTATAGGTAAGAAAATGGAGGCACAGAGAGGTCAAATGGGTTAATGCTAGCATCCATTTCATAGTGATGTAAGAATTTTAAAAATCAATGTACATAAAGTGTTTAGCAGGGTGTTAGTTATCAGTGTAATCTTCTGCTCAAGATCTGAACCAATTGAGAAATACGATATGGGAGACCAATATATCACCTTTATTACTGAAAAGCTGATGTGAAATGTGGCTTATATCTGCAGGCAGGTAGGGTTGTGAACCCTGCTGCCTTGAGTGCAACAAGACCCCTGAGCCACAGCTCGCACCTCCTGGCATATAGGTGGAGCCACACAAGCCACAGGCCCTACAAGTGCTGCAAATGCAGCAAGGCCTTCATCTGCAGCTTCCACCTCCTGGCACACCCACGGGCCCATATGGGAGAAGCCCTGTTGTTACACCCAGTTTGGAAGGTCTTCAGCCAGAGGTTCCACCTCATCTTTCATTAGACCACTCATGCCCGGAAGAAACACTAGCTGGTTTTTTCTAATCAGAGCCCAGTGTTGATGGGCCAAGGTCTCATATCCAACACTGAACCCAAGCAAGCTGAGCCCTCACCATCAACCTATCTCTGTGCCAAGTGCAGCTGCACAAGGCTAGCACAGGCTCCTGTGTCTTTGGAGAGGCAAGATACATACACATGTAACCCACAAATGACTGAAGGACGCTAGATGACAAGACATGATAAAGGACTGAAGTGTGTGCAGAGATAGCAAGATTGGTGTGGAGGGGACGCTGGGGTGAGACCTTAGTGGGCTGGCTCTGGAAGAATGGGTTGGCACTGGGTTGATGGGAGAAAGCCCACAGGGGACAAAGTAAGACCAAGGAATGACTCCAAGTGGGCCCCATGAGGGGGGAGACTGGGTATGGGGTCATTAGGAATGGCAGGCTTGAGATGCTTATGGGGACATGGGAGGATTCAGGTCAAAAGTCCTGGTATGTGGGTGCCACAAACTAAGGCCAAAGTCCTGCCCACAGTACTGGGCTTCCTGTACCAGTGTGACCCTAGCAAGCCACTGTATCACTTTCCACAGCTGTCCAGGGCAGGAGTTGGACATGAGGAGCTTTGAGCTGTCTTCTCTCTGCTACCTGAGTTTTCATGAGCTTTGGAACCACTGTCAGAGCCTGGACTGACAAAAGGACTAGGGAGGTGTTAAGGAAGCTGGTGGAAACTCAGAGTAGATGAACGAGGAGGAGGAAAAGGAGGCAAGGAGACCATGTGGGAGGCTGGGGGAGAAATCAGCTAGTTCATCTCAGTTAGACTTTGGTACCTCCAGCAGGTGACCCTGGTCAGCCGAAGCAGGTCACAGATGTTTCTCTTTAGTCAATGTCCATTCACTCGGCAACTTACTTGGCAGCTTTTATGTAAAAGGCACCACACTGGGCGTGCTAAGGAATCCACAGTGAATGTGACCTGGTCCTTAAGAATGGGGCCGGTAAAGGGAGTGAGGTCAACACAAGGCAGAACATACAGAGTGGCAGGACAGCTGCAGATCACTGTGGGAAGTTCAGACAAGGGAGGGCTCTGCATTGATTTGGCGGTAGATCATTTAAAAATCGGCATTTTGGCCGGGCTCAGTGGCTCAGCCAGTAATCCCAGCACTTTGGGAGGCTGAGGCAAGTGGATTGCCTGAGCCCGCGGGTTCGGGACCCGCCAGGGCAACTTGGTGAGACCTTGTTTCTACAATAAATCAAAAACTAGCCGGACATGGTAGCGCGTGCCTGTAATTTCAGCTACTTGGAAGGCTGAGGCAGAAGGATCGCTGGAGCCCAGCAGGTTGAGGCTGCGGTGGCCAGGAGCATGCCACTGCACTCCAGTCTGGGTGACAGAGTGAGACTCCAACTCAAAAAATAAATAAATAAATAAATAAATAAATACAAAGTGGCATTTCAGCCAACACTCGAAGGGTGGGTAAGATTTGTAAAACCTGATGGGGGAGAGTTGTGTCTAGAGGGATTTGTCTGGAAAGCATGGAGTACGTTGGGAATAGTGTGCTGTTTTGGCTCAAGAGAAGTTACCCTGTGCTTGGTAATGTGCACTCTGTGAGTTGGAGTGTACTCAGTGAGTCCGAAGCCCTTCCTAACATTGGCGCCTTTCATAGTGTGGAAGTTTCTTGTATAAAGAGCATATTTGTGCCTCCACTGTTGCTAAGTAGTGTTTAGCCTGAAATGCCAGTCTGGTAAACAAAACAGTCCCGTGCTCAAGATCCCCTGGTTGGCGGCAATTATTAGTCTGCTGGGACCTGGCAGGAAGCAGAGTTTAATGAAGGGGTGATTTGTAGAAGTTTGGGGGTAGTGAGACACCACATACAAAAGAGCTGGAGCCTTTGCCATTCCTACCCTGAAGGAGCAAAAGAAGAACTAGTGTGGCTGGAGCCATGCTGCTGTGGTTACAAAGGGACAGGCCACTTCCAGAACCATGGTGCCAAAGCAGGGAGGGAACAGACAGAAGTTCCCCTCCTGTTCTCATGCCTCCCACCAGGAAGTCAGAGGTAAAGGGAAGCAGGGTGAGGACAGGGATCTCTGTCCCAGGGCAAAGAGAGGTGGAGGATGATTTGGGGTGCCGATGAGCTGAGTTACAGAGGAATAGTAACCTTAGGGCACAGACCACCTCTTCCTAGAGCTGTTTGACCTTTGGTAGGACATAGATTTCTCCCTTTTTTTTTTTTTGAGTTGGAGTCTCACTCCGTCGCCCAGACTGGAGTGCAGTGGCCGCTCCCGGCCACCACAGCCTTGACCTGCTGGGCTCCGGCGATCCTTCTGCCTCAGCCTTCCAAGTAGCTGGAACTACAGGTGCACGCTACCATGCCCGGCTAATTTTTTGATTTATTGTAGAGATGAGGTCTCACCAAGTTGCCCAGGCGGGTCTCGAACCCGTGGGCTCAGGCAATTCAC
>CAUYQG010255926.1:0-18278 GCA_963574415.1 Tarsius wallacei
GCGTGCGCTACCACGCCCGGCTAATTTTTTTGATTTATTGTAGAGATGAGGTTTCGCCTGCCCAGGTGGGTCTCGAACCCGCGGGCTTAGGCAATCCACTCACCTCAGCCTCCCAAGGCGCGGGATTACAGGCTGAGCCACCGAGCCCGGCTCTGATAATCTTTTATATTTCTTCAGGGTCACTTGTAACATCACCTTTTTATTTCTAATTATGTTTATTAATATTTTTTCTCTCTCTTTTTGTTAATTTGGCCAGGGTCTGTCAATCTTATTCATCCTTTCAAAGAAACAGCTTTTAATCTCATTAGTCCTTTTATGATTGTTTTGGTCTCTATTTGGCTCAATTGTAAATTTATTTTAATAATTTCAGTTTTTCTACTAAATTCTCTAGGACTTTCTAGGTATAGAATCATATCATCTGCAAAGATGGATAATTTAACTTCCTCTTTTTCTATTTAGATATCCCTGATTTCTTTTTCCTACCTAATTGCTTTGGTTAGGACTTCCAATACTATGTTAAATAGGAAGGGTGAGAGTGGGCACCCTTGTTCCAGTCTTAGGGGGAATGCTTTCAGCTTCTGCCTGTTAAACATGATGTTGGTTACAGGTTGTCATAGATGGGTCTTATTACTTTGAGAAATAAATCTAGAATGGGATTGTTCTTGACTTTCCAGCTCCCCTAGGTGTGACATTATGCTATGTACTTGAGATCCCTCTATTTTATTGATATGTGCATTCCATGTTATAAGCTTCCCTCTTAGTATCACTTTCATGGTGTTCTAGAAGTTTTGGTGTGTTTTTATTTTCATTTGTTTCTAAGAACCTTTTTATTTCTGTCTTGATTTCTGTGTTAACCCCAAAGTCATTGAGAAACATGCTGTTTAATTTCCATGTATTTGGTGGGAGAGGGCTCTTGGTGAAATTTATTTTTATAATACTGTGGTCTGAGGAGATGCTTGATATGATTTCAACATTTTGAAGTTTATTCATACTTCACTTATGTTGTTGATCTTGGAGTATGTTCCGTGTGCTGATGAGAAGAATGTACAGTCTATGTTTGTTGGGTGAAGTGTTCTGATGACGTCTATTAAGTCTAATTGGTCAAGTATAGAATTAAGGTTCCTAATTTCCTTTCCTTGTTGGCTTTTTTTTTTTTTTTTTTCCTTGATGTTCTGTCTAAGGCTGTTAGTGGGGGTATTAAAATCTGTCTATAATTGTATGGCTTTCTCTGCCCTTTCTTAGTTTAGTTAGCAATTGTTTTATAAATCTGGATGCTGCTATGTTGGGTACGTATATATTCAAGGTGAAAATTACTTGCTAATGGATTGAGTCTTTTATCTTTATGTAGTGTGCTTTTTAACTTTTATTGGTTTAAAGTCTGTTTTGTCTGATATAAGAATAGCAATTCCTCCTCTTTTTTGTTTTCCATTTGTTTGGAAGATCTTTCTCCAACCTTTTACCTTGAGCCTGAGGGTATCTTTTCCAGTTAGATGAATTTCCTGATGGTGACAGAGGATGGATTGTGCTTCTTCATCAATCTGCCACTCTATGCCTTCTGAGTGGGTACATTCAGTCCATTCACATTAAAGTTAATTATCGATATGTGGGGATTTGTTCTTGCCATATTGCTATTAAGAGGCTGCTTTGGTTTTTAGGTTTTGTGGTTGACTTGTATGGTCTCTAAACTCTGTGCTTGCCTGTGCTTTTGTGATGGGTGGAATCATTCTTTTGATTCTGTTCATGAAATCTTTTAAAGTATCTCCTGGAGGGCTGGTCTGGAAGTAGCATACTAACATAGGGACTGGGTGTCTGGGAAGGATTTTATTTCTCCTTCATTAATGAAGCTTAACTTGGCAGGGTAGGAAATTCTTGGCTGGGATTGCTATTCTTTAAGAATGTTAAAGAAGGGACTCCACTTCCTTCTGGCTTATAGAGGCTTTGCTGATATGTCTGCTGCAATTATGATGGTTTTTCCTCAGTAGATGGTCTATTCTTCCTCTCCAGCTGCCTTGAGAATTTTTCCTTTCATGCTTACCTTGTGCAGACAGATTCCTATGCGTCTTGGAGATGGTCTTCTCATGTAGTATCCTGTAGGAGTTCTCTGAATCACTGGCGTCTGCATGGCATCTGGGAGATATAGGGGAAATTTTCTTGGATGATCTGTTGGAAGACTTGTTCCAAGGTGTTCTTAGTTTCCATTTCTCTTTCAAGGATGCCAATCAGCCAGGCTCAGTGGCTCAGCCTGTAATCCCGTGCTTTGGAAGGCCAAGGTGAGTGGATTGCCTGAGCCCGTGGGTTTGAGACCCGCCTGGGCAACTTGGTGAGACCTCATCTCTATAATAAATCAAAAATCAGTTTGCTGTGGTAGCGTGCACCTGTAATTCTGGCTACTCGGAAGGCTGAGGTAGAAGGATCGCCGGAGCCCAGTGGGTTAAGGCTGCGGTGGCCGGGAGTGGCCACTGTACTCCAGTCTGGGGACGGAATGCAACTCCAACTCAAAAAAAAAAAAAAAAAAAAAGGATGCCAATCAACTGTAGATTTTGTCTCTTTACATAATCCCAAAACTCGAGGAGGCTTTTCACATTCTTCCTGTGCCTTCTTTCTTTGTTTTTGTCAGACTGGGTTAGTTCAATATTTTGACCCTCAAGCTCAGAGATTCTTTCTTCTACCTGGTCAATTCTGCTGCTCAGGCTTATCATTGTGTTTTAAAATTCCAGGAAAGAATTCTTCATTTCCAGAAATTCAGACTGGACCTTTCTTATATTGGCCAACTCAGCTTTGACTTCCTGTACTGCTTTTTTTGGTCTGGATGATCTGTGTGTCCATCTTCTCATGTTCTCTCTGACTGCCCATGCTATCTATAGTCTGAATTCTGTGTCTGTAACCAGGACCAGGTCATTCTGGATGGGTTCCATTGATTTGAATCTTGGAGGCCTTTTTGGAGGTGTCTACTTGTTAAGGATTTGGGAATTGCCAGTGTTTTTTCACTGGTTCTTCCTCACCTGTGAGGGCAGACGCTTCTTTTAATTTTTTTATTATTATTTTTCAATTAGATAAAGTTGCTACTGTTGCCTATCCTTCCTTCTCGGTCCACCTGTGGTGGGTGGCAGCAGTGGCAGGATCCGTGGTATTCTGGGGGAACTGTTTGAAGCTGCTTCACCCAGAAATGGGGTGGCATCTTTCATCTATTACATATTCTTTCTCCTGCCCCCTGGATAGGTTAGCTGGAGAGCTCCTCCATGACTGTTTGTCTGTCTGCAGGTTTGGCACATGGCTGGGAGAGGGGGCTGCAGTTCTACTCTGGCTCAGGTGTTCTTAGGTGTATTGATTGGCCTCCTCCTGTTTGGATGGGGCCATTCCTTTTACCCAGGGGGTAGAAGGGGAGCAGTGAGGGTGGTTATTTATTCCTCTGTCCAAGGATGGGCAGGGCCACTGCCATCACAGCACTGTTCAGAGGCACACTGCCTCATTAGATCTTGCCCTGCTTTGTGGGAGGAGATGTAATCATAATGGTGGCCCCCTTAGGGCAAGCCATGTATGGAGCCCTAATCCAGGGACACAAAGGCTGCTGGTGAGATGAAACTTCCTGAATTAGTCATGTTGTCCCTGCTGGGTACTTGGTAGAGAGGTAGGGAAGCATACCCACCCAGTGCAGACCACCAATGCAGGGTGTTTCTCCACTGAGACTCTTGGTGGGGGAAGGGGTGGCTGCTGTTGGGTAGTCCTGGGAACTGGGATTTACCAGGTTCCACATGGGACCACCAATGCCTCTGTCTCCACCCAGGGCAGCCCTATGCACCAAGCTGGTGTGGAAAGGGTGGATGGGGGGAGTTTCTGGTTTGTCTCTATCTTGGCTGAGACAACAGTGGCCCACGTGAGATATGCGGAGAAGGAAAGCTGTCATTTCACTTACTCCCTCTCTCTCCAAAGGCAATCTCCTGTTCTCTCATCAGGGCTGCTTCCAGAGGTGTCCAGGGCTCAGAACTGTCCATCTTCTGCATCCCCAAGTAACCATCTGGTAGACCTAAGCTTGGGTTTTCAGGTCGACCCCCAAATCCCTTGTTATGCTCCTCCATTTAGGCTTTTTTGCAGAGAGCTGAAATCCTGTGTTATCTTCAGTTGGCCATCTTGGCCCTTCTTGGAATAAAGCATTGTGTCTGAAGTACCAATTCCTTCTACATGTCCTAAAGGTTACTTTCAATGTGTTCAAAATGCCTCTTAAATTCAGTGTTTATGGGTAGTGATTGAATTCATTTATAAGAACATATTTTTCTATGATCCCAGTGTTCAGGAGCCCCTTAAATTGTAAAATATAAACAACACCAGGCTCCTGGTTCTGGAGATGACTTTAATAATAACTTTAGTCAACAACAGTACCTGTTTCCCTGTAGCTCTGCCAGAGGATCTTGGTGCTATGAGCTGGTTCTGGAAAGCCATCATAGAATTATGTGCTAGCAATTTAAAGATGGCAGCAACATTAGAGGTTGGGAGGCTATGATATCCACAAAAATGAAACACATAGGAACGCTGTGGGCCAGAGAAGTGTTATGGTAAAACATGAGATTATGATAGTTCTCAGCCTCAGAACTATTGACAGTGTGGATTGTGTAGGGGATTGTCCTGTGCGTTTTAGAATGTTTAGCAGTATATCTGGTTTCTACCTGCAAAATGCCAATAACACTCCCTTCCCCTGACTTGTGGCGCCAAAAATGTCTTTAGACATTGCTAGATATCTCCTGTGGGATATAGTTGCACCTGCTTGAGACCAACAGCTATAGGAACATCAAGACAGCAGAGATATCAGCAAAGGATTGACTGGTGCAAATGATTGATAACCACAAATTTGAATCTTCCATATCTTTAGTCTAGACAGCTTCTCTTACTTCCAACTTTTATATTTTCTCTGTCTAGATGTTCCAAAGACACTTCATTCTCAGTAGGTACAAACACATGACTTTTCATCTCTAAAATGTATTATTCTTTCTTCATGACTCCCAATCTCAGTTAATGTTCCAAGTTAGAAACCTAGGACTCATTACTGACTCCTCCTTCTTTCTCATCTTCCACATACAGTGAATTAGCAAGCTCTGCCTGATGATTTTTACCACCACGTATCTCAAGACCATCTGCTTCTCACCAATTTCACCACCACTGCCACCCTAGTCTAAATTAGCATAACCTTGTTTGGTCTGCCTCCACTATAGAGGCTAGAAAGGCCAAATACTTGTATTCCAGTTTCCCTTGCAGCTATGGGCTAGCCGTGTGATCTATTTCTTCTGCTTTATGACTTGCTACTAGAGGTTCTTGAGGGAGTTCTTGGGGGGATATTGTTTTCCTAATGGAAAGCCCAGAGATGCTGGCTTTGTCCCTTGACATCTTTCAGCCACCTTGAATACAGGGTTGAAGCAGTCAAAGACGGAGGAAAGGTCTCTAAAATCTATATGCTGGCTGGATATTTTTTAACCAGCTCCCTATCATCCATCATACTGTTTTGTAAGAACAGCATAATCCCCACTTGTGGAAGCCACTGACTGTTGGGTTTTCTATGCTCTGCAGGCACTTTCCTAGCAGATCCTCTAGCTTTCCAATCTTGATCAAAATGCTTAAGAGTACTCGCCATTCCTTGATTTTTCCATTTGTAAAATGAGGATGACTTCATAGTGACTGGGCTGACATGTTAGTGTGAGGTTTAGAAGAGATGATGCCTGACACTTAATGAACATACTATGTATGGTACTATTCGGTACTATTTTTTATTTAGACTATTTGAATTATTTAGCCCCCTTCTCTCTATTTTGGAGACAGAGCCTTATTCTGTTACCCAGGCTGGAGTGCAGTGGCATGATCATGACTCACTGTATCCTCAAACTCCTGGGCTCAGGCGATCTTCTCTTCTTAGCCTCCCAAGTAGCTGGGACTGCAGGCATGCACCACAACACCCAGCAAATTTTTCTTTGGCCTTTTTAGGTCCCAGTTAGACCTGTGCATGTGCATTTCATGAAGATAACCACATCACAAATAGCAGATGAGAAATAACTTTCTGTGTTTCCATGAATACAGCACATGTGCCTGCTTTAGTGAGAATTTCCACTGAACTGGGTTTCAGGAGAGCAGTTAGAGGTTGCAACCGTTGCCCTTCCAAATCAAGGGCCCATAGAGTTGACTTCACTTTGAGTTTCCAGTCTTCTGGTGGGATTGTTTGCCTGCTTCTTGCAACTCACACCCCAGACAGCTTACCTTGCCCTGCTTCCAGGCATCTGTGAATCATCTTGCTTCTTGACAGATCTGGCATATTTCATGTGGAGCTGCTGAATTCCAAAACTGCACACTTGAAAGCTGAGCATGAGGAAACAGGCCTTCTAATCAGCTGTGCTGATGCAGAGAGAGGAATTTGAAGGACAACTTCAACCTCACGTTGGAGATTAGGCGACAGGACATCTAGAGTTTCGTTAAATTTTGAGGCTGTCCCCAGCATGTCCAGGAAAAGAGTATGCATGTAGGGGGAGCAAAAAGATAGAAAAGAAAGTGCATAAAGTTGGCTTGCAGGAGACTGCCAGTTTACCAACTGTTTCAGGAGATGGCTGGCATCACCTCTGCTTTGCCTCCAGCCTTCTAAAATTATCTTTAGCCATGGGTGAGAGGGATTCTTTCTTCCTCCCTTTCACATCAAATGCTGTGCTTGAAAGCAATCAAGCATGTGGCCAGAGCCAGGAATTGCATTGTCAGTGTTTCTGAATCAGACCCAGGCCAAAATGTAGCTCTCTCTGAGGCATCTTGCTGCAGGCCACTGGGAAAAGCCTTCCGTGGTTCAGAGGATGAGAAAAAAGCCGGAGCTTGTTGTTGGGCTGTCTAGCCTTATTAAAAAGTGATATTGAGGGGAAGGAAAAAACCCAGTAATATTCTATATGATCCTAAGGAGTCTCGGAAAAAATGGGGTGAAGGAAGGGCAAGAAAACAAAGGATGATGCTTTCACATGTGACAGATGAAGTTCATGGAGTTATGTAGATGGACACATGTGAACTGTATTATTTTTTTAAAGGAGATTATTATTATTTATTGAGTTTTGAGTATGAGCCAGTCACTAGCATTATCTCTTTTATGTAGAACATTTATTCAACTAAGTCCACAAAATAGCCCTGTGAGTTGAGTGATAATATTCCCATTGGACAAATGATGTTCAGAGAAGTTATAAAACTTGCGCAGGGTCACAGGTGTTATATATAGCTTCGCACAATTTGATATAATTGCTTAACGACAAGAGCAGTTGCAGTTTATTAGGTGCCTCCTTTGTGCTCTTAACTTTCCAGATGTGATCTCAAGCATTCTAAGGGTGAGATATTATTATCACCAACTTACCAGTGACAAAACTAAGATTCGGAGAGATTAAGCAATTAGTTAACTAACTCTGGGCAAGATACTTGACATGTCACAGTCTCCATTTCTTCAACAATAAAATGAAGAAAACGGCATCTCCTTTGCTGTGTTATGTTATTTTGAAGAATAAGATAAAGGAGAATGAAGAAAAGCTAAAATTGGGCTTCTATCCTAAGAACTTGGGAAAACCAAAGTAGCTTGGGAAGTGAGCAACAGCAATGACTGTGCGCTTTGCAAGTCGTTCTTACTTATGGTTCTGACAGAACTCCTTCTTCAGAGATGGCCAAAGGGAAATGCAGGGTGACCCTGCCCTGAGCCTTGGCTCAGTCAGCCCAGATAATGGGTGTGCAGACGTGTGAACTTTTCTGCTGTTGTGCAGGGTGGCCCTGTGACCCTGCCTCTCTAAAAAGCCACTTAGAATGCCAAGGCAATTCTAAATAAAAGCATCTTGTCACAGAGTAGTTTAGAGCCTGGGCTTGGAAAATCAGGCCAGTGTAGTTTTTATTCCTGGCTCTCCCAGTTATAAACGGTAGGATAAGTATTTAATCTGGAAGATAAACATGATAAATCTGTTGGGGTTTTTATGAGAATGCATACATAGCATGTTAGCATAACAACAGCCTCAGAGTACATATTCAACACATAGCAGTTGCCATTGCTGTTGGAGGAGTTGTTAACCCATATCACAGATACTCAGAGCCCATTTTTCTATGGCATGCACTTAATTTTTTCAGTTCAGGATGGGAGTGTTTACTCTATCTCTTATGTCTTGCGTGGACACTCTGTTAAAACAACAAAATTCTAGTGTTTGAATTTGACAAAACGATTTTAGCCTCTCCATGGGCTGCAATTATGAATCTGGACTCATTAAGCCAGTATTCCAATTCTTCTCTAATCCCTTCAACATGGAGAGACAAACCTCAGTTCAAAAAAGATCCAGAGAGCCCGGCTAGGTGGCTCAGCCTGTAATCCCACGCCTTGGGAGGCTGAGGTGAGTGGATTGCCTGAGCCCGCGGGTTCGAGACTCGCCTGGGCATCTCTACAATAAATCAAAAAAATTAGCCGGGCGTGGTAGCGCGCGCCTGTAGTTCCAGCCACTTGGAAGGCTGAGGCGGAAGGATCACCGGAGCCCAGCAGCTCGAGGCTGCGGTGGCCGGGAGCAGCCACTGCACTCCAGTCTGGGCGACGGAGTGAGACTCCAACTGGAAAAAAAAAAAAAGATCCAGAAAACAGCCATGATTCCCTCCACTGGATGATGTCAGGTGACTTTGTCCTAAAATCCTTCTGATTCTGTCAGCCCTGCCGTTTTCTGTCTACCTTCCCATTTCCATCCCTCGAACCAGAGGAAACTTGCTTGTCTGTCTTCTCTTTAGGCGTGCACTATTTGAGGGTGGCCTCTTGAGATATAAAGTCAGTTCTCTCGTTTCAGTAAGAACACATATCCTGCCTCTGATGTGGAAACCAGTCAGCTAGGAACATGAACAAGAGGAAAAGTTAGGTGCTCTAAAATATCTATTGCACATAATCTTGCAGGGACAGGCACATATTTTTTCATTATACTAATTAGATATTTCAAAATAAAAATAAAACCTCCTCATGTTTAACAAAAGTAACCGCCATTCCAATTAAATGGGAAAGGAAAGTTTCTTTTCTTTGCTTGGTGCTTCTTCACTCTCTGCCTTTGGCTGTCCTACCTCTGCTAACCATTCTGAGTAGACTTTTTTTGTCTAGCCTTCTGAAATTTTTCTAAGCATATACAAATTTATGCCTGTTTATTTCTGTAACTGTGAGACTTGCTCAAACTGATTTACCATTGCTTAAGTTGTTACAGGTGACATGTAGCAAAAATTGCCAGGGCATGTACAATGGGTAAAAGCTTTAGCCTCTAATGGTCAACACAGCAACCTGGCAGACCAGCTGCATTGGCATCATCTGGGACCATTTAGAAAGGCCATGAAAGCTTGACTCACTCTAGATCAGAGAGACTGATTTGAGTGCTGCTTTCTGTCTCCTTGCCAGTCCACTTGCAATAAAGCTTTCTCTTTTCTCAAAAGTTTGCTCTATGTATTGGCTAATTATTGGCTTCTATGGATGTTGGGCAGTGAGCCCATTGCTTGGTAACTTCCAACAGTGCTGAGAAAAAGATTACTAATATGTAATCTTTATCTATATACTTTGAATCTATCAGTCTGTCTGTCTACTGATCTATCTATCTGTCTATCTGAGAGTAACTGTAGTATAAGTCCTTGAAATGGAACATCTTGGCCAATGTGAACCTGCGTTGGAAATTTGAATTTGCCAGATTTCTTTTGGGAAAGATTGTAAACTCACAACCAGTAAACAAGAGTGATTGTTTTCTTATACCATTGCCAAAATAGCATCATTAAACTACTAAATTTTGGTAATATTTATTAAAAAATGGAAGGATTGACTATCTGGGAGGCCAATTCTAAAGTAAGAGAATGAACTACATATGGACTCAATCAGGAGAACCTGCTCAGGTGAGTTCCTGCTCTTTGCCAAAATGGAGTTGTCAAATTTGTTTCTTACCTACTTCATGGGAAAATTAACTCACTAATCCATCTCTTCAAGGAAGCAGACTGCTCAGAAACGATGGATGTAGGATTCTCTAAAAAGCAAAACAATGACTCGATCTGGCTCCATGTTCCCCAAATGGAATTTTATTAGGGTCTGATGGAAAAGTGTGCTCACACCATTTAGGATTCATTTAGAGACAGTCTTGTAGGCTTGAAGCAAGTCTTGTGGGGAACAGAGGTCAATATAAATGGTCATCAAGAGTCCCCTAGCACTGGGAGATATGAGAAGGCCACTAGGGCATACAGCCACCAGCAGCCCGCCTGAATGGCCTGTGTGACCCCAGGGACTGGAGGTCCACAGAGCCTTGAGTAGCCAAGGAAACCTGGTTGAAATGCTCAAAGACACGTCTGAACCATACATTAACAAACTCTGGCTGACGAGGACCTCCATGACTGGGTGTGTCTACCCTTCCCATTTCACCACATGCTGCTCTCCTCAGCTTGAGGTAAATGTCATGCCGGACTCATCTAATTTAATCCCTGCAGCAAAACTACAATTTGTATTCCCATTTCGTGTATAATAACAGGCTTAGGTCATACACAGCTGGTGCTTGATTATAAATCTCTTGTTCTTAACTATATTACATTGTTTTCATAACAGCTTCCTCCCTGACTTTCCCACTCCCACCCTTCAAACATGTATTCATTTTTGACAAAGATTAATGCACTGAGAGACTCACATTGCAATGAGAAACAAATATGCAAGTGTTCCTAAGGATACAGGTTTCTAGAATGTATGTATTCAACAAGGATTTATTGAGCCCTTACTCTGTGCCAGGTGATATTCCAGTTGTGGCTATAGCAGTGACTAGGACAGATAAATTATGGGTTCTTATTCCTAGGGGAGGGAGACATAATGGATAAGTAAGCCAACAAACAAAAGAGTTCATTGAAATGTATGCATGCAACAAACAAAAGTGGATCATGAGTACAGGTGGTGATAGAGGGCCTCTCGGAGGAGGTGGCGTTGAACTAGAAGGAGCCAGCCACGGAGGATGTGGCAATAGGAGCATTTTAGATGCTGGGAGTAGCAGGGGGTTTCATAGAGGGAATTATTGTTCTTATTGCTTCACTGCTCTCTATATAATAAGATTATTCATCCTCTCTACTTGCCAGGCAGCTTTGAAGACTCCTCCCATGGTGGGCAGAGTGTAGTTTCCTGCCCCACAATGTTGGCCTTGGTCGAATGACTTGTCTTGGTCAGTGGAATGTTCTTCAAGGCTTGAAATGCAATTGCCTGGTTCAGCTTGGTCTCTTACATTCCTGCTACTCACAATGAAAAGCACAAGCTTTTGCACTGGTTCAAGAGGATCGGGTCATAGATTAGAATTGAACTCACAGCTTGATGCCAGGGTTAACCAACCTGCAGCCTGAGGCAGAGCAGGTTCCTATGAAGACACAGCTGCCTTGCAGACTCAGGCACACATGTACACAAGAGGCCTATTGGAGCAAGCTACTGAAACCTCTGAAATGAGAATAACTTTGGAATGTTCCAGGAACAGAAAGAAAACCACTATTATGGGAGCACAGTCAGCAAAGAAGGCGGGATTCAAGGTGACGAAGGAAGGGGTTTGTAGGTCTGCCAAGAATTTTCTTTTAAATTTGCTTTGTTATTGGAATAAGAACATTTTCCATAAGATCAAATATTTTAACAACATTTTAAGTGTACAACACAGGAACTGCAGGCATACTGTTGCAGAGCAGATTTCCAGAAGTCCATTGGCATCTTTTCCTTCTCTGTCAGTTAGACTTTTCAGATATCTTATATAAGTAAAATCAGACAGTATTTGTCCTTCTGTGACTGACTTATTTCACTTAGCATCATGTTCTCATCCATGTGGTCACATACTGCAGGATTTCCTTCTAATTAAGGAAAATGTAATAACATCTTATTGCTTGGATTTGCCGCATTTTCCTATTTCTCTCCCTCCCTCCCTCGTTCCCTGCTCCCTCCCTCTGTGCTTTCTTTCTTGCTTTCTTTTTTCTATTTTTTTTTAAAGACAGGGTCTCCTGCTATTGCCCAGGTTGGAGTACAGTGGTGCAATCATAGTTAACTGCAGCTCAAACTCCTGGACTCGAGCAAGCCTCCCACCTTGGCCTCCCAAAGTGCTGGGACTGCAGGCACATGTCACTGCATCCAGCCACATTTTCTCCATCTACTTTTCTGTTGATGGCAGTGTATGCTGTTTCTACTTCCTGGTTACTATGAATAATGCTGCAGTGAATATGAGAGTTCAAATCTCTTTTTGAGATCCTGTTTTCAATTCTTCTGGATAAATATCAGGAGTGGAATTGCTAGATCAAAAGGTAGTTCTTGCATCTTGTTTCAAGTATGGAGATTTCAAGTCGAAGAGTCATATAATCTGATTTACACTTTGAAAAGAACAGTGTTGAGAGAAAAACATAGGTTGTCAAGAACAAAAAAGAAGGGAGACCAGGTAAGAGGTTATTACAGTAATCAGGAAAAAGATGTTCAAGACTACCATATAGAGTCATTTGAGATTTGCACAGCGGAGAGTGTCTGGAATAGGGAGAGTGGAAGTCCAACCCAGATTGGCCCTAGCCTGCCTTTGGTCACGTGGCCAGTCCTGCCCAGAGAGAGTGCCTTTTTCTAATGAACTAGTGGTGACCGTGGCCTTGATAGTGGCTTGCACTTGGATGATAGTAAATTTGGTTCATTTATTTCTTTTTTCTGATTATTGATAAACAGTGTAGATAAAAAGGAAAATCTGCAGCAGAGAGGAAAACGTATAAGATTAAGTATATAATATGTATAGAGCTAGTGTATTTGCAATGGTATCCTTTCGAAGTTGTGTGTGAACTTGGGAGAATAGGGTGTGCTTGCTTAAGTACACAATGACAGAGGCCAGGTAGAACCCAAGAGGCTACAGAGGATTTACGTGCCTGTGTTCAACATGTGAAGTGAACAAGAACATAATGGAGTTCAATTATGTGGAGAAAGTCTGGGTGGTTCTCAATTGGGAAGGCATCACTCCCAGGAGCCCAGGTTACAGGGTCTCTGCCAGGAAGTGACATAATAGATAAGTCATATGCAAACGAAGACAACAATAGCCAAGAGTAGAATGAAGCACATACAAATGTGATCAGACACAGAAAGGATTCAGCTACCAAATGAAAGACATGCACCTAGCCATGTGTTCATGCACGTGCCTCTATGATAGATAAACTGTGTTTGAGACTCCATGCTGCCTTGTCTGTTCTGCCTGCGGTCCTCTGTGCATTGAAGAAAATTTCAGGAGCGATTACAGCATCTTAGACATAGAAACTAAAATGCTTCTAGAAAATGTTGTGTACTCTGTTTGGAATTAAGGGAGTTATTAGCTTATGCTTATTAAGCATTTCCAACAGGCCAGGTACTGTGCTAAGTCCTTTATGTGCTTGTCTACTCTAATCTCCATGTCAGTCTCTGGAATGTAGGTTCTACTGCCTCCATTTTATAGAAGGGAAAACTGAGGTCTGATGAGGTAAGCTGATCCAGCCAAGATCACAATCAGGCTCAGTGCTGGCAGCCTCTGCTCTTTGCCACGGCGATGTGCGGCTTAGCCGTTCAGAGTGACATTATGGTTCAGCAGTTCCACATGTTGTCTGTGGGGTCAGACTGGCTGTATTTTAACTCTGACTCCACCACTCGGGCAAACTAGGCAAGGCTCTCCAAGCTTCAGTTTCTTCATTTCAAAAATGTGAATAATGATACACTAAGGAGCTCGGTCTGGTATATATGGTGGGTGATTTTTCCTCTTATTTTTCTCAGTGTTCCCAAGGCTCCCAGCTCCTTCCTTAGAAACATCAAATAGCTTTCCAGAAACTTTGAACTCAAGGTAGAGAGAGGCTAAACCTATGGTATGTTTCCCAAAGTAGCACAAATGTTTCAGGATCAAATGAGTTTAGAAAACAGCTCAGAGAATCACAATGCAAACCAGGATGTTAAAAAGTGTGAGGTTCTGTAGTCAAGAAATTTGGTTCAGTTTATTTTATTTTATTTTTTAAAATTTTTATTATTATTATTTTTTTGAGTTGGAGTCTTACTCTGTCACCCAGACTGGAGTGCAGTGGCCGCTCCCGGCCACCGAAGCCTCGACCTGCCGGGCTCCGACGATCCTTCCGCCTCAGCCTTCCAAGTAGCTGGAACTACAGGTGTGCGCTACCACGCCCGGCTAATTTTTTATTTATTGTAGAGATGAGGTCTTGCCAAGTTGCCCAGGTGGGTCTCAAACCCGCGGGCTCAGGCAATCCACTCATCTTGGCCTCCCGGTTCAGTTTATTTTCTAAAATCATTTGACCATGGAAACAGTAAATATGGTGACTCAGTGTACAGGAGTAGAAAACTTCTGGGTTCAAACCTTGGTCTATGCTTTTAAGCTCTCTGTGCCTTAGTTTTCTCAGTAAAATGGGAATAACATGAGTGCTTTGTTCCCAGGGTAGTTTGGAGGATGAAATGCATAGAAAATGACTGTTATCTAGGAGGACCTTAAATGTGAGCTGTGATTATTATGACTGTTCTTTTAAAAGCCAGAAGTCATTTTACATATATTTTTCTTTGGTCTGAACATTTGCTTTTCTCTTACTATTTTTTAACCGTAGTTATAGTGTGTATCCTTTTACTATATGTGGCCTTAAATTGTGAACTGAAGCGGTTGGGGTTGAGATGTACAGAAATAGGAAAGAGAGCCTTGTGATTGCTCAGAGGGTTAGATAAGGTCATGAACTTTGGAAAGTAGACAGGACCACCCAATGAAAGAGTGATCACCACTCTTCTTGGAGCTTTCAGATGCCAAGGGAGGCGAGAACTGGGTTCTGCATAGCCTCCTGGTGGGGTGTCTGCTGTCAATTCCCTCCCAGCTCTGATGGCCCCTCAGCCTGCCTCCCATCATTCTTGCCCGGCTAACCACTTGCTACTCCTGAAAGCTGCTGCCAGAGGCAAGGAAATGAAAGCTCACCTTTAAAACTGTGTATTCTGTGAGCCAGAGCGGCCCTTCTTTCAGAGAAAGATCAAATGGGCATTGGGAGCCTAGTAGCCTCTCTCAGATGGCTTTCATTTATTTGAAGTCCTTCTTAATGATATTTATGCAGACATGGCAGGAAAAAAGCTTCTGGGGATCATGAGCTGGGAAACCATTGCTGTACTACCTTGTATAACTATTGAAGAGCACAGCCATGGCTACGAAAGCCTGCTGATTATGGTTGGCTAGTTAACTAATTAATGTGCTCATTACTTCATATATGTATATCAAGCGGTTGCTATACATCAGGTACTGGACTAAGTTCTGCAAGGGCAGAAGAGATGAATGAGACTTGGCCTCTGCCCTTGAGAGTCTCAACATTCAGTTGGAAAGAAAATGCATGTACACAAATTATTTTGACTCAAGGCAATTTTCCAGATGAGTAATGGATATGTGGCAGGACAAAACTGATTAACTTCGCAATGGTTAGACTCTCTCCTCTGCTCTCTATAGCTTCCGTAATCTCCAGCCTAATTCCTGGCTTTCCATCCCCTGGATAGACTGCCTCTGCCAGACAGCTTCTAGGCGTGTATATGGGTATATGGGGGTGAGTGTGTTTGTGTGTGTGTGTGTGTGTGTGTGTGAGAGAGAGAGAGAGAGAGAGAGAGAGAGAGAGAGAGAGAGAGAGAGAGACGGGGAGAGAAGGAGAGAGAGCTTAATAGAGATGCAGAATCAGAAATGGACAGAGGAGGAGAAAAAAGAATAGCTTGAAAAGCTTAAGTGTTATTTTCATAATAAAGAGGGTGATAAAGAGTTGGGTAATTAGGAGACACTTCATGCTAGAGGGGCTCTTTGGTGGTTGGGGCTCCATTTAATGTAAGAGATAAGAGAATTTCATCCCTGTTGGGGCTATGCTTTTTCAAATGTATTGAAACCATGTGGGTCATGGTTTTCAGAGGGCTATAGACATGAAGTCTCATAAGAGTTCAGAGAAGGCAGAAAGCTGCTACAGCTGGGATGGTTGGGGAAAATGTCATGGAGGTGACACTCGTAAATGAGCCCTAAAGGATGCACAGATTTTGATATATAGTAAGAGTTAGCAGAGATTCTGTGTTCTGAGCAGGAGGCACCTTTTAAATAAAGCAGCAGGATGGAGCAATATCTTCAGAACATACTATTGCAAGTAGCCTGGGTTTTATAGGGCGGTAATGAAATAAGACCAGAAAACCTGGTTGAGGTCAGAATTCAGTGAACCAGCCCTTAGAACACCATTGATTTTTGTCACAATATTTCCTTCTTCAATTGAATTGTAGTGGGGTGGCCTGGCCTATTAGTTTGACATTCTGTGGTTATAAGAAAGGAACATACCCAGATTAAGGGAAATTATCTCCTTTCCTCCACTGTGTGTGAGCCTGTTGGAACGGTAACTACAGGAATCACTGTGGCTGCAAGGGGCCAGGCCCTCTCCCTCTTGCCTCTGTGAAGTCATCAGACAGGCACATGATCTACGCTCTGCCACCCGGAGCCGTGTGACTTGAGTGAATGACCCAAGGACAAAAGGGGATGTTAGAGATGATTTATCGCAGCAGCAGTAGTGGTGGCATTAGCAGCAGCAGTGGAATTAGCCTCACCTTATAACTGTTCTATCTACAAGGCAGTTGTCATCCTTCTTGAACATCTAAACAACACAGTCTCTGCTTCTTTTGATGTTTGACGCCCAAGATACTCTCCCCTCTATTTCCTATTCTGATTTTCTAACAAATTCTGTTTATCATAAATTAAACAAAATCAATTTCTGTTACTCGCAACCAAGAACCCTAACTGACCCTAGGATCAAAAGCACTCCTTCGTCATTCTGTGAGCAGAGAAACATTAGCCTAAAGACACAGTACTGGAGAAAGCCCTTCCTTACAGAGCTCGGGTGTTGACCAAGTCTCACAGCTGTTTTGCAGCTGTTTTTCTACCTGGCTGCATAATCTTTGAGAGCAAGGACAAGGTCATTATGATACTTTTCCAAATATCACTATGGGAAATGCTGGGAGGTTAAATGACTAGCCCAAGGTGCAGAGCCGGACACTTCTTAATCCAGGGTTAAAGCCAAGTGTGCAGTTTACAGGTATGTGTGCAGAAAGTTTAGCCTCTGGAATTTCAAATTTGTTGGTGGAGTAAAAGCACAAAACCTTTGGTTATATGTCTTTAAAGGAATTAATCTTTTTCATTCTGAAGGAGATGGCCGGGGAGCTGTCTGAAGTCCTCCTCTGATATCCTTGTGTTGCGGGTTCAGGAGTTGACACAAGCTCCCTTTAGCAGCTTTGTTTTTCCAGTAACCCAGAAGGTACCTGATGAGCCTTTATATCTGTCACTAATGCCTCCCTGTCGCTGAGCTGAGTGACCCCCGCTGCCCTCCAGTCCTGCAGACCTCTGAACACCGAAGGAAAATGTTACCGAAAACTCCTTCTTTTGGTTGTTCCAGCACATGTGCTTGACCTATCCCATCCTGATCTAGATGATGTCAGCCTGTCTTTGGAAAACACTGAAAATTTCTTTCTCTTTTCTTAAACTGATATTTATCTGTTTTTTCTTCTACTGTTGGAAGAAATTATAATTGTTGCCAAATAATTGTGAACTTCAGAAAAGGATGCAAAAGAAAATCACAATTCTACAATGCAGAAATATCATTTGTTATATTCTTCTAGTTATTTTTTCTACATATATGGGCATATAAATGCAGATATATATACACACATATATATATGAAGATGAGATCTCTCTCTGTTGCCCAAGCTGGTGTGCAGTGGTGTGATCATAGCTCACTGTAGCCTTGAATTCCTGGGCTCAAGTGATTCTCCTGCTTCAGCCTCCTAAGTAGCTAGGACTACAAGCATACACCACCACTCTTGGCTAATTTATCATGATTTTTTTTAGAGATGAGGGTCAGCTTGGGTTGCCTGGGCTGGTCTCAAACTCCTGGCCTGTATATAATATATTTAAAAAATAATTTCTAAAATCCTGTTGATATTTTGCCATTATATTTTGCTCAATAATACATCATGAACATTCTTCCATGATTTTCAATGATGATGTAGTATTATTATTATTTCTTGAGACTCATTCTTGCTGTGTTACCCAGGCTGGACTCAAAACCCTGGACTCGAGATTGGATCCAAGATGGCGACCGGGAAGCGTGGTCTGTGAGACCTCCGCAGAAGAGGACACAGAAAGACTCCAGATCTCTCCCAGGGGGCCTGCTCCCCACACGGAATTTGTCCACGGACACCGCAGAGGCATTACAGCAGGCCTGAGGTAAAAGCGGCCGCCGCCCCTGCCGGCAGCCCAGGGCTGCCG
>CAUYQG010255927.1:0-16454 GCA_963574415.1 Tarsius wallacei
GGAATAAGACCACAATAAAAAGATAGAAAACTGCCTGAGCCCGCGGGTTCGAGACCCGCCTGGGCAAGCGAGACCTCATCTCTACAATAAATCAAAAAATCAGCCGGGCGTGGTAGCGCACTCCTGTAGTTCCAGCTACTCGGAAGGCTGAGGCGGAAGGATCGCTGGAGCCCAGCAGGTCGAGGCTGCGGTGGCCGGGAGCGGCCACTGCACTCCAGTCTGGGCGACAGAGTGAGACTCCAACTCAAAAAAAAAAACAAAAAAAAGATAGAAAACTAACTCGGATAATAATTTAATCTATTAATTCAAGTGGACAAAAGAGAATTTAGAAATGGACTTTATTCAGTATTCTTATAAAGATTTAAGAGGACATTGTTTTTTATAAAGCCATAAATAAAGCATACTACAAAAAGGAAGAATTAGAATAATAAAGCTTTTTTTGGAAATGACAATAGTGGGAAACCGCCAGGGGAGTTATGCAGGTACCTCTTCAACAAAGGTACCTGCATAACGAACATTTGTATATCTAACCCTGAATTGTATCCCACAAAGAAGAATTAAAATTTAAAATAAAATAAAAAAGAATAAAGCTTTTGAAAATTAAAAGATGATTTATTCATCCCTATCTCCCTATCTCCCATATATTTTACTCCATAAAATTTCTTCTTTTTTTTTTTTTTTTTTTGTTGAGTTGGAGTCTCACTCTGTCGCCCAGACTGGAGTGCAGTGGCCGCTCCCGGCCTCCGCAGCCTCGACCTGCTGGGCTCCGGCGATCCTTCCGCCTCAGCCTTCCAAGTAGCTGGAACTACAGGCGCGCACTACCGCGCCCGGCTAATTTTTTGATTTATTGTGGAGATGAGATCTCCCCAAGTTGCCCAGGCGGGTCTCGAACTCACAGACTCAGGCAATTCACTCACCTCAGCCTCCCAAAGAATGTTTATACGATGAATCTTTTGAGGCTATGTATGCCATTCAAGGTGCTGTCTGGAAACACGTGGCAAAATCAAATTGCGTAATTTGAAAAGAGGTAAAGAATCTATTCACAAAGGAATGAGCAGGGTACAGAAAACAAAAGGATCAGTATACCTAGACTAATAACAACAAAACATTCTTTCCACCCCTGGGCCTGAAAGGGAGATAAGAAGAAGATGGAAGTGAAAAAGAAGGAGGAGAGAGAGAGAGAGAGAAAAAAAAAAAAGAGCTGTATGAAGATAATTGCCTATAGGGACTATATCCTTGGATAGAGGAATGTTACCAGCTCAGGCCACCCCCTTCTTCATGAACATAGATATCCTTGACCTGACTCTTTCCTGCCATTGATCTACTAGTGGTCTCCATTCTCCAAACACAATCAAACAACAAAGGAGCTCCTTGATCCAGCCATGGAGCATATTGGTGCAGGGTGGATAGTTCTGGGTGGGAAAGCAGAAAATGTGCCATCGTATGTGCCTCAACTTACATTATGCTCTCATAGTTCAGTAGTGATTTAACTGCACATGAAAGATTAAGTTCTATGTTCATTTCCTTCCATACATCTAAATTTGTAATATTTTGTCTTTTTGATACCAATGTGTCTATATAGAATTCTGATGTTAGTCTGAGATAGCCTCTTTCTTTGTAGCAGTTTTGAAAACTTGCTTTTTCTTAGATCCTATCATTTTTTTCTAATTTAATTTTAATTGACAACTAATAATTTTGTATATTTATAGGATACAGTGTCATATTTTAATCTATGTATACACCATAGAAAGTTTCAGTAAAGCTAATGAACATATTTATCACCTCATTGACCTTATGCTTTTTCTTATACATACATACCTATGGCAAAGTTTAACAACAAAAATTCATAACAAATAGAGCAATTATAAATAAATATATAAGTGCATTTAAATAGAACAAATTTAGACGTGTGAATTGTTTATTTCCAAATTTTTTATTTAATATTTTCAGGTCATGGTAACTGAAACTGTGGAAAGCAAAACCATGGATAATGAGGATTACTGTATACAATACATCATTACTAAATGTAGTGCAATTGATCACTAAAATGTCCTCCTTCCCTTCTGTCTACCTGAGACTTTGTAACACTTTGGTTAACATTTCCCTTTTCGCATCACTCCCCATTCCCTCAGCCTCTGGTAACTACCTTTCACTCTCTTTTTGTTAATATAACATCAACTTTTTTGGATTCCACATATAAGTGAGATTTTGCAATATTTGTCTTTCTGTGCCTGGCTTATTTCACTTGGCATAATGTCTTATGGTTCCATCCACTTGTTATAAGTGACAAAATGTCCTTCTTTGAAAAAGCTATGTAGTATTCAATTGCATATATATTTTTTACCAATTCATCTATTGATAGGCACTTAGGTTGCTTCCATATTTTGATTATTGTGAATAATGCTGAAATAAACATGGGAGCACAGATATCTCTTCAACACTATCTTCACTATTGGGATATATACCCAATAGTAGGATTGCTTGATTACATGAAATTTCTATTAATTTTTTGAGGAGCCTCCAAACTATTTTTCAAAATGGCTGCACTAATTTACATTCCCTCCAATAGTGCACAAGGGTTCCCTTTTCTCCATATCCTCAACAATACTTATGTTTTGTCTTTTTTATTATAGTCATTCTGACATTATCATTTTTTTTTTTTAATTTTTAATTTTGAAGATGTGAGGTACAATTCAGGGTTAGGTATACAAATATTCATTATGCAGGCACCCTTGTTGATGAGGTGTGCCACCCTCCTCTGGCAGTTTCCCACAACTGCCAATCCCAACACCCCTCCCGTGACAGTTTCCAATAACTGCCAATACTTTTCTTATAGTATTATGAGAATTGTTCAAGTTCCACTTATGAGTGAGAACATGTGGTACTCAGTTCTTTGTTTCTGTGATAGGTCATTCAGTATTAAAGACTCTAAGTCCATCCAAGTTGCTGCAAAGTTCACAATTTTGTCCTTTTTTATGGCTGCATAATTTTCCATTGTGTATATGTACCACATTTATTTTGTCCAGTACTATATCGATAGGCAGCACGATTGGTTCCATGTTTTGCTATTGTGAATAATACTACAATAAACATGTGTTTTATAGAGTTATTTCAGTTCCTCTGGGTATATTCCAAGTAGGGAGATCACAGGGTCATATGGAAGGTTGATTTCTAGATTTTTTAGGAATTGCCACACTGTTTCCCACAGAGGTTGTATTAGTTTACACTGTCACCAATAGTGTAGGAGTGTTCCCTTTTCACTGCATCCTCTCCAGCATCTGTTGTTTTTTGAGTTATTGATGATGGCCATCCTGTCTAGAGTTAACTGGTATCTCAGTGTGGTTTTAATTTGCATTTCTTTGATGACTAGTGAAGCTGAGCATTATTTCATGTATCTGTTGGCTGCTCATATGTCTTCTTTTGAGAAGTGTCAATTCATATCTTTTGCCCACTTTGTAATGGGGCTGTTTGTTTTTTTCTTTTCAGCAAGTTTGAGAGCCTCATATGTATTAGATGTTAGGCCTTTGTCAGATATACAGTTGGCAAATATTTTTTCCCAGTCTGTGGGCTGTCTCCCTACTCTCTTGATGGTTTCTTTGGCTTTGCAGAAGCTTGTCAGTTTGATGAGGTCCCACTTGTCTATCTTATTTCTAATGGCATGGGCACTTGGGGTTTTGATCAGGAATTGGTTGCCAGTTCCAATTACTACAGGGTATCTCCTGCATTTTCTAAGGTTCTTATGGTTTGAGATGTTATGTTTAACTCTTTGATCCACTTAGAGTTGATTTTTGGTGATAGGGGTAGGAGTCTTGTTTTATTCTTCTGCAGTGGTCAGCCAGTTTTCCCAGCACCATTTACTGAATAGGTTCTCCTCTTCCCAGTGGTTGATGGTGGAGGCTTTGTCAAAGATGAGTTGGTTGAGAAATTGAGGCTTTGCTTCTGAAATCTCTATCTGTTCCATTGGTCTATGCCTGCTCTTGCACTAATACCAGGCTGTTTTGATTATTGTCACTTTATAATAAAGTTTAAAGTCTGAGAGTATGATACTTCCAGCTTTTTTTGTTTGTTTGTTTTGTTTTGTTTTATTTTGTTTTGCTGAGGATTGTTTTGGTTATTCGTGGTCATTTATGTTTCCATATGAATTTCTATATTGCCATTTCCAGATCTGAGAAGAAAGCTGCTGGTAATTTAATGGGTATTGTGTTAATTCTGTAAATTGCCTTGGGTAAGATGGACATCTTAGCTGTATTGATTCTTCCGATCCATGAGCATGGAATATTTTTTCATTTGTTTGTGTCATCTTTGATTTCTTTGAGCAGTGTTTTTTAGTTTTCGTTGTAAAGGTCTTTCACTTCTCTGGTTAGGAAGATACCAAGGTATTTCTTTTCTTTTTTTTTTTTTTTTGTGGCCATTGTGGATGGGACTGTGCATTTTATTTGGGTTTCTTTTTGTTTGTTGTTGGTGTGTGGGAATGCAAGTGTCTTTTGCACATTTATTTTATACCCTGAGATTTTGCCAAAGTTCTTTGTCAGTGCAAAGAGGTTTTTGACAGATTCTCTTGAGTTTTTGAGATATAAAATAATGTTGTCTGCAAAGAAGGATAACTTAACTTCCTCTTTTCCTATTTGGATACTCCTGATCTCCTCTTGTCTGGTTGCTCTAGCTAGGACTTCCAAAACAATGTTGAACAGGAAGGGTGAGAATGGGCAGTCTTCTCTTGTTCCAGTCTTCAGAGGAAATGGTTCCAATTTCTGTCAAGCAGTATGTTGGCTGTGGGTTTCTCATAGATGGCTCTTACTATTTTGAGGTATGCTCTATCTATGTCTAGATGTTCGAGGATTTTAATCCAGAAGGAGTGCTGAATTATAACAAAAGTTTTTTCTGCATCTAATGATATAATTATTTTATTTTTGTTTTCTCATCTATTGATGTATTTAATTATGTTTATGATCTTGCAGATGTTGAACTAGCCCTGCATCCTGGGGATGAAGACTTCTTGGTCATGGTGGATAATTTTTGAGATGTGTTGTTGGATCTGGTTTGCTAGAATCTTTTTGAGAATTTTATCATCTATGCTCACCAAGGATTTGGCCTGTAGTTCTCTTTCTTTGTTAGATCTTTGCCCAGTTTGGGTATCAGTGTGATGTTAGCTTCAAAAAACGATTTGGGGTGAGTTCCATGTTTCTCGGTTGCCTGGAATACTTTTAATAGGATTGGCATCAGCTCTTCCTTGTATGTTTTGTTGAATTCTACTGGAAAGTCATCTGATCCAGGGTTTTGTTTTTGTTTTTGTTTTTGGATAGGTAGTTTTCCTTATGACATAGTCAATTTCCTGGGTTGTTATTGGTCTATTTAGGATCTCGATTTCTTCTTGTTTCAACCTGGGGATGTTGTGTGATGTAAGAAATTTCTCCATTTCCTTTAGATTTTTAAGTTTGTTTCCATACAATTGTACATAGTAATCTTTGGTAATCATTTGTATTTCTTTGGGCCAGTTTTGCATTTTTGATTGTGTTTATATGGACTTTTTATCTCTTTTTTTTTGGTCAGTCTAGCTAGGCGTCCATCAGTCTTGTTTATCCTTTCAAAGAACCAGATTTTTGTTTCATTGATTTTTCATGTTACCTTTTTGTCTTCTATGTCCCAAATTTGGGCTTTTATTTTGGTGGTCTGGATTCTTCTGCTGAAGTTAAGATTTTGGTGGTCTTGCTTTTCTAGTTCCCTTAGGTGATTTTTTAGGCTGCTAACTTGTGATCTTTTCATTTTCTTCATGTCTGTTCATACAGATATGAATCCCCCTCTTAGTACTGCTTCATGGCATCCCAGAGATTTTGGTAGGATGTTTCTTTGTTTTCATTTGTTTCCAGGAATCTTTTAATATCTGTTTTGATTTCCATGTTGACCCAGGAGTTGTTCAACGTTATGCTATTTAGTGTCCATTTCTTTGTGAGTTTGGGTAGAACTTTGTTGGTGTTGATATTTATTTTTATTCTACTGTGGTCTGAGAAGTTGCATGACAGTATTTCAATCTTATCAAATTTGTTTATGCTTGATTTATGGCCAAGAATGTATTCTAGAGTATGTTCCATGTGGTGATGAGTAGAATGTATATTCCGTGGTGTTGAGTGGAGTGTTCTGTATGTATCAATTAAGTCCATTTGGTCAAACGTCATGTTAAGGTTCTGAATCTTCTTGATTTTTTGTCTTGATGATTTGTCTAGAGTTGTGAGTGGGGTATTTAAGTCCCCAACTTTGATAGTGTTAGATCAATATCTTTTTTTAGGTTACTAGAAGCTGTTCTTATGAAAGTTGGTGTCGCTATGTTGGGCGCATATATGTTTGGGATGGATATTTCTTGTTGATGGATTGAATCTTTTATCATTATGTAGTGACCTTCTGTATCTCTATACATTTTTGATAGCTTAAAGGGTATTTTGTCTGATATTAAGATTACAACTCACATTCTTTTGTGTTCCATTTGCCAGAAAATGTGTTTTCCATTCTCTTACTTTTAGTCTGTGAGTGTCATTTCTGGTGAGATGAGTCCCTTGGAAGTAACTTTTGTTGCATCATGAAATGTTATCCAATTTTCCATTCTATGTTTTTTCAGTAGAGCATTTAGTCCAATCACATTCAGGTTAATTATTGAGATGTGAGAGTTTATCCCTGTCATGAGGTTCTTATAGAGTTTGTTGTTGTTGCTGCTGTTTGTTTGTTTGTTGCTTGGGGAGGGGGGTGATTCATGTGTGCTTTCAATCTTTTTCCTGCATTCTTGGGAAGAACACTGTTCTTTTCTTCTTTTCTTCTGTGTTTTATACTTTCTTAATTGTTTCTTGTAGAGCTGGTCTGGAGGCAGCATAAGCTCTTAGGGATTGAATGTTTGGGAAGGGTTTTAATTCTCCATCATTGATGAAGCTTAGCTTAGCTGGGGTAATTCTTGGTTGAAATTGTTTATCTTTGAGAACTTTGAAGATTTGACTTCAATTCCTTCTTGCCTGAAGTATTTTTATAGATATGTCTGCTGCTATTCTAATTGGTCTTCCCCAGTAGGTAGTCTGACCTTTTTTTCTTGCTGCCTTTAGGATTTTTTCTTTTATACCCACTTTGTGTAAGCAAATTACTATGTGTCTATGAGTTGATCATTTCATTTGTTGTCTTACAGGGGTTCTCTGAATCATATGCATTTAAATGGTCACATCGCTAGTGAGATGAAGGAAGTTTTCTTGTATAATTTCATGAAATGTTTGTTCCGGGGTGGTCTCTGTCTCTCTATCTGCCTCAGAGATTCCAATTAATCTTAGGTTTGGCCTCTTGATATAATCGCTCATCTCTCAGAGGCTTTGCTTTGTCTTTTTAAACTCCCTTTCTATGTTTTTAACAGTTTGGGTTAGTTCCATATTTTGGTCCTCAAACTCTGAGATTCTTACTTCTGCTTGGTTAATTCTGCTTTCCATGTTTATCAGCTTGTTATTTATTTCTTTCATTATATTTTTTTGTTGCTGTTATCTCAGTTATCAACTCCTTCATTTTTCCTCTTATCTCTCCTCATTTCTATTTATTCTGTCTATTAATATCTTGATATCTGGATTTGAGATTTGAGACCATTCATTCTGGAAGTTTTTCATTGTTTGAGTTCCAAAGTCTATATTCTTAGTTGTTCTCCCAGGGGTGTGTATGAGACCCATATTCTTCCTTTGGTTGTTCTTCATTTGTGTGGATTTTCCTCCCCCCCTACCTTTTTAACCTCTTATTTAATACTGTTGTTCAGTGATAGAGGGGATAACTTTTACTTTTGTTTGCTCACTCTCCTATTCTTCCTTATGTAGATCCTCTGGCTTTGTTCAATTTTGATTCTGGACTGGGAGTGGCAGGCTGTGATTTGTGCAGTTATGAGAAGTAATTAAGGGTGTAGCTGTGATTCAAAAGCTATCTGCAGATCCCAGTATCTGCTGACAGGTATGTGGGCCCCTGGAATTCATTTCCCACTGCCTTACAATCTGTCCATGCAGTGGGGAGTGTATGTTTGCTCCCTGAAAGCAAAATGAAATAAAGAAAAGGAAAAGAATTAAAAAAATGGAAAGAGGAAGATGAAAGGCTGGTGGAGAGAAGAGAAAGAGGTAAAACAACAGGCATACCAACTAATGAATAAACAGAGAAACAAAGACAGAAAATAAAAAAATACAGACAATCATACAAACAAACAAACAAAAAAACCCTGTTGGTGTACTCATCCTCAAAAATACTCCTACACAAACAGAAAATCCTAAAAAAAAAAAGCATTAAAATAATGGAAACATAGCAAGTACAAAAACATTGAAAACAATAGAGAGAAGAAAAAAACAAAACAAAACAAAAGCAAATAAAAACTTGACTGTGGCTGTTTCTGTAACTCCAGGTCACTTTCGGCTGCCACCATTGCATTAAGAAGTGACTCCAGTCTCCAGTCCATCCCCTCTGCTCTCACTGCAGGCTGATAGGGTTGTTCTCATTGTGGGTCAGATGCCCCACAGACTACTGTGGGAGAAGGATGGATCAGATATGGACTCGCCTGACTCATCTGCTGCTGTCACTGCTGTCATGTCTACTCAGATCTGATATGTCTGTACCTGTTCCAGCATGGGGAAGAGGCATCTATCTCTCTGAGTCTGATGGGGATAGCCTCTGGGTCCTAGATTGGAGGCTGGCCAGATCTGGGCAGTGCAATGCAGATCTCTGCCTGGTCCTGGAACAGAGAAGATGGCACTGGTCAACATCTCCTCACCGGTGGTGAGGGCTTGATTCCAGACTTCCAGACCCTGCCTTCTTCATGGTTCCTGAGGCTCATGCCTATCTGCTGCTGCAGGTGATGGTGTAGGCCAGGTGCCAGGTGATGAGTAACAGCTGTTATCTGCTGCCTCCTCTCAAGAGAGCCCCAAGAATGGCAGATGATCCTGTACACCATGGGTTCCAATCTCAGGGTGGTGGTGGGTTGCAGTAACCTCTGGAGGAGAGCCCTGGGTGCATAAACCTGAGTTTCCCCTCAGACAGACTATCACTCACCTACCAGCACACACGCACTCATGCAGAGAGTCTTTATGGATGCTTGCTTTTGCAGGGACTCTCACTCTGACCAGTTCAATCACCATTTTTGTCTCCTTCCTGTACACTGTTGTTTTAATTTGCATTTTTATGATGATTAGAGATTTTGAGAATTTTTTTTAACATAAACATTGACCATTTACATCCTTTTTTTTTTTAATGTTCAGATCCTTTGTCCATTTTTTAATTGGGTTATTTATCTTCTTAAACTATTGAGTTGTGTTCAATATATGTCAGATACTAGTCTCTTTTCAGATGTATGGTTTGTAAATACTTTCTCCTAATCTGTGGCTGGTTTCTTCAGTCTGTTAATTGTTTCCTTAGCTGTGCAGAAGATTCATAGCTTGAGGCAAGTCCATTTGTCTATTTTTGCTTTGGTTGCCTGTGTATTTGAAGTCTTTTCCTAGAAATAATTCCTTCATCAGCTGAGCCAAACCCAGAAAAGAAAGTTAAAAATGTAAAAAGAAATAAATCAGTTCCAGACTAATGTCATGGAGCTTTCTGCCTATGTTTTCTTCTGGTAGCTTTATAGCTTCAGGACTTACACTAAAGTCTTTTATCCATTGTGAGTTGATTTTTTTAATATGGTGATGAGATAAGATAAAGATCCAATATCACTCTTCTGCATGTGAATATCCAGTTTTTCCAACACTGTTTATTAATGAGACTGTCCTCTTATTGTGTGTTCTTGGCACCTTAGTTGAAAATCAATTGACAGTAAATGCATGGATTTATTTCTGGTCTCTCTATCTTGTTCCATTGGACAATGTGTCTATTCCATGCCCATACTATATTGTTTTTATTACTATAGCTTTATAATATGTTTTGAAATCAAGGAGTATGATGCCTCCAGCTTTGTTCTTTTTGCTCCAGATTGCTTTGGCTATACAGGGTCATTCCTAGTTCCATACAAATTTTAGGATTGTGCTTTCTATTTCTGTGAAAACTGACACTGGAATTTTGATAGAAATTTCACTGAATCTGTGGATCCTATAAAATCTTACCACCATGTGTTTAAGTGTATTTTTTTTTCCTTTGGTACTCTTTAGGTACTCTTAGTTTGAGATTTCTAAACATTATGTTTGGAAAGTTCTTAGTAACCATTTATTCAAATATTTCCTTTCCTCAAATTATTATTACTATATATATTTAACAATTCTATTCTCCATTTCACTTAAGTTCTTATTCATTTTTTAAATCCTGTTAAACTTTCTCCTAGGAAGTTCTTAATCTGCTGTTCTTGGTCAGATATAATTTGCTCTTTTTCTGTAGTCACTCTGCCTTTTGGTCCCAACTTATAACAATTTTACTTCAAATTGTGTGTTCTTTATATGAAGTATATCCATTGGGTTCTTTGATATAACTTTTAGCTTCTTCTTCATACCACCACAACCTTTCTTAACATTTCTTGGGGGATATTATATGTATCTTAATTTTTTAAAAAGACAATTAACACTAGGCAGCAATGGATAAGTGGTAAATAAGAGGTATAAATATTACCATGAATATTTAGAGAAGTTCCTGGAACAGTTAAAAAAAACCCATAAGGAAACATTGAAGAATTTTAGTCAGTTGTTGAGTTGGAATATTCTGAGGAATAAAGAATGTTCTAGGTAAGAAAAATCATGTAAATAAAGATTCCTGCAGGTTCTGAGGAAGAATTTGTAAAAATTCAAATAAGATTGTTTTAAACAAAGTAATCTACTGTGAGTAGGGATAGTATTTGTCTGGGAAATCATCAGAGAAGGTAAACACAAAAGAACACTCAAATACTAGGTGCTGTCCTAAAGGTGTAACAATCGTTCTATTTTTAATAATGGGAAAAAATGATGAGACAATAGAAGAAGACAGCAGAAAGGAGGAGAACTAACTTGGACAGGAGTGAGTAGATATGAAGGTTTACCTTATGTTGTCAGACACAGACAATAGGAGCTGGATAGAGCAGGAAGTTAAGAAGTCTGAGCTGTGAAACAGAACATATTGGTAGGGCAGACTCTTGTGAACAGATGAGGTTGAGGGTCTTCTGATGTTATTGTTCCTGTTAAAAATTTGGTATGTTACTTGTACAATGACCATTTGTATACCTAACCCTGAATTGTACCAAACACCTTTAAAATAAAAATAAATGAATAAATAAAACAACACATTCTACTATGAAATATGTAAAGACCAGTTGGGTGCTGTGACTCAACCCTGTAATCCCAGCACTTTGGGAGGCAGAAGCAAGAGGATTGCCTGAGATCAGGGGTTCGAGACTAGCCTGAGCAACATAGCAAGATCTCGTCTCTACAATAAGTCAAAATATTAGCCGGATGTGGTGGTGCATGCCTGTGGTTCCAGCTATCTGAAAGGCTGAGGCACAAGGATTGCCTGAGCCCAACAGGTCAAGGATGCAGTGGCTGTGAGCAGTGTGCCACTGCACTCCAGCCTGGGTGACAGAGTGAGACTCCAACTCACAAAAAATAAATAAAATAAGTATGTAAAGATCAAATGGGAAACAAAGTATTTTCCTGCCAACTGTGTAAAATGAAGAAAGATTGGCCTATACATGTTTATTCCACTTGTAAATCTGACCCCCTGTCTCAGGTCTTATGAATGAGTGATAAATCCCTGCTTACTGAAAAAAAAAATGGTATGACTGAGTCCGTGGACATCATCCACTCTGGATACTAGGATACTAGAACCTGAATAAACATAAATATATGAATATATGTGGCAACATTTTTCAAAAAGTCATCAGATTTTCATTAAGTTGTTGGTAACACTATCTATTGGGGATTAAAAAACAGATTCTGTGCTGCACTATATTGCTCTTGGAGTATGGTCTTGTCCATTGAGGTCTCCACTGAGTCTTATTTTGAGATCCTTATTAGTAGATTTTGAACTTCCTTTTATTATATTTGTTTTAGGTATTAAATTCTATATTTTAATGTCCTTGTCCTAATACTACCACTTGGACCACTAAATGGCTGTTGTGTATAATTTTTTTTCTCTTATCTGACTACATTATTTCTGCAAGCTTTTCTGTAAATATCGATTTTTTTTTTCTACCCTGGTTGCAGCAATAATTGAAAGGCATTAAAGCTCTGCAGTGGGCAATTGTGGTTTGTTGCTTTTGACATACTGAGAATATCCATCCTTTTTATGATAAAAATTTCCTTTGGAAAATAACTCCTTCTCCACCTTACACTGTGGTGTTTGATTGAAACTGGCCCTCCTCTTAGCTCCAGGAACCTTTCATGATTAGCGTAAGTCATAGTGATTAGTCTAGTGTTAAAAACATAGCTCAATCTCGGCAAATGAGAGTCAGTCCCAGGACCTTTTTGCCCACTTTGGAATAGAGAAGCTTTGGCTTTCCTGCTGGACTCTGGATAAGTAATGAAGCAGCCATCTTGTCGGTGCTGCCAAATGGTGACATGAGTAAGGTTTCCACTGACAAGGTGAGGCATAGGGTGGTGAAAAAGAAAGTAGGCAATGATCAAGGCTCACTAAGAGACGTTAGGTCTTGGAATGTTAAATATGTGTGTCAATAAATTCAATTGTGCGCCAGGCTTGGTGGCTCACACCTGTAATCTCAACACTTTGGGTGACGGAGTCAAGTGAGTTGCCTTAGCCCACAGGTTTGAGACCAGCCTGGGCAACTTGGCAAGACCTCGTCTCTGCAGTAAATCAAAAACAGCCAGGTGCAGTGGCATTCGCCTGTGGTTCCAACTCCCTGGAAGGCTGAGGCGGAAGGATCACCTGAATCCAGCAGGTCTTGGGTGCGGTGGCCGTGAGCATACCACTGCACTCCAGCCTGGGTGACAGAGTGAGACTCCAACTCAAAACAAAAAAAAAATTCAATTTCGCTTAATCTATTTGCATTTTTTGTCACTTGCCACTGAAAAAAAATAAGCAATTGGATGGATAAGTTACTTACTGCTCAAAGTTTAAAATGAAAATGAATGAATCCCTGATTTACTAATGTCCTGACATTTTATCTGTTTTCGTTCATTATTTAATACCTATATTGAGAGTTTATACAGCACCAGAAATTGTACAAGGGTGTGGGAATAAAGTGGTGAGCAAAAGGAGATATAGTTCCTGATCAGTGGAGCTTGACATCTACTGGTGAAGCTAGACATCAGTTAAAGAAAGACACACATCAAAATCAAGATGGAAAGAATTAAAGAGATGAAAGAGAGATTTAGCAGATTGAATGGAGAGGATTTTCTGTTGTATTT
The DNA here is from genome assembly GCA_963574415.1 of Tarsius wallacei. Lineage (NCBI taxonomy): Eukaryota > Metazoa > Chordata > Mammalia > Primates > Tarsiidae > Tarsius > Tarsius wallacei. Next base: position 13,302 of record CAUYQG010255927.1, read on the forward strand.
GCTGTAGGATGGGTGCAGAGGGATGGATTCCAGTTTCCCCTGTAATATAACAGGGCAGATACAACTGGAAGACTCAGGAGGAGAGCAAAAACTTCTTCTCATTTAAATATGTTGCACTGTCTTGCTCTCAAAACTTCCAAGAGACCTCAAAAAGCCAGTTGAATACATTAATTAAAGCATTAAATATTTTCTTTGCCAAATGACTTAGGAAATTGCTATTTAATTATTTCATGCTAAATATTGTATGAGTTGCATTTATGTCTTATCTTGCCAATTAATCTGTAGCCTCCTTTAAGTGAAAAGAACAGGATAGATAGATAGATACATACATACATACATACATGATAGATAGATACATCAAAGCACAGTGCTTTTTACATCATAATGGTACAATATCTATTTGTTAATTTCAATTGACATGTATCCTTATTTTCTCTGCATAGGTCAATGAGTTTATTCTCATTCTGCTTTTATACAGAATTTGAGTCATATCGTACAGTGAAAACACAGCAGCTCCAAAGTGTATAATTACTCACTAAAGCTTTGTTAAACATAAGAATGCTGTGTGGGAAAGCAGTATTATAGATACATAAACTGTGACTTGATCATCACTTTTGAGAACTTTATAATTAGTTCTTAACTTAGCTAACATTTTATATCTCTCAACTGTGACATTTCTGAAAATTCTGATGGGAGGTCTCAGATCTTCCATTAATGAAATGTTTACACTAGCCAGAATAGGAAAATGGAATAGGGGATTAACAAAAGTCTGTGTCAGAGCATGAACATTATTGTCCAACATGGTGTGAAGAACTGAAGGATAGAGAAGCCCTGGTTAATTCATTGCTTATCACCACGGCTTTACTCAGGAATGATAATAACTTCGGCGCTTCTACTCAGTCCAAGAAAATAGCTTTCTAATATGGGTGAAGGGATTTTCATGATGGCCTGGAATACCTTGCTTGTGGCCCTTCCCACTCTATGTGGTTAGTCATCTGTGGAGTAATGGACAGAAGAACACAGGCTAAGGTCACATCCTGGGTTCATGTTCCCACCTCTGCCACTTGTTTGACGAATTGGTTTGGGTAAGTAACTTCATAATCTTTGAATCCCACATTTCTTATTTATAGTATGAGGTTATAATATAAAGATTCAATGAGATGGTGGTGGTTAAAATTTAACAACCAAGACTTCTGGCAAGCTGGAGACAGGGCAGTTTGGTCCGTGAGACCCTCCATGAAAGAGAACACCCATAAAGACTCTTGCTCTCCCCCGAGGCTGTGGCTCTCATCTTTGCCAGTCGGCTCTTCACACGCTGCTCAGCTGCCACCTCAGCTATTGCCTCAGCTGCCACCAGCACCACAGCCACTGCTGCTGCCATTGCCACGCCCCTGCCTGAGGCGACCCACAACTCCCAGATCCATGAAGCCCACCCACACTACTGAAACCGCTGCCACCGCTGCCACTGCCACACCCCACCCCTCACCCGGAACCAGGCTCGTGGAGCTCCTCCCATGCACTGCTGAAGGTAACCCAGTGCTAAGCTGGCCTGCATTACCTGATAGTCTCGGGCTGACCAGAAAAAGAGGTCTGCTGGAGCCATGAGACCAGCTCTACCCATCCCGGCTCATCTCCCAGCTTGGGATCCAAGGTAACAACATCTAAATGGGAGGGACAGAAGCCCCTTCCCCATGCTAGATAAACACAGGCCAGATCTGAGTGGCAGATTTGGCAGGCGGCCCAGATCTGAACCACCTTGCCCAGCAGGCCAAGGACAACTGACCCTAATTGTGAACAACTCTACCAGCTTATAATGAGAGCTAGAAAACAGAGTTGAAAGGACATTGGACTTAAAGGAAAAGTCTCAGAGTGTGTGTGGTTCCATTGTTTTAATTTTTGTTTTTATTCTTTGTTTGTCTTACCCATCTTTTTTCCCTTTTCTCTCTCTTCTTACTGTCATCAATAACGTTTTCATACTTGCTTTGGTTCTGTTAGTTTATGACTTTATTCTATTCAATTTTTTTCCCTTTAGACCTCAAGTTTGTATAGGCGAATAGTGCACCAATAAGAAGACTGGTTAGCTTGTATGTCTGTATGATTGTATGTTTTAGTTTTTGCGTATATTTGCTGGTTTGTTGTTGTGATTGTTGTTGCTGTTTTTCTTTTTGCTCATGTATGTCTTTGTGTCTCTTTTCATTTGTTAGTCAGTATGTTTGTCTGTTTTCCCTCTTACTCTTCTGTCTCTCCACTTCCCTCTTACTCCCACTCCCTGTTCCATTCTTTTCCCTTTTCTTACCTCATTTTGCTTTCACGAAGTAACCTATAACCCCACCGTATGGACAGATTGCAAGGCAGTGGGAAGTGGGTTCCAGATTATCCATACACCTGTTGGTGGATACTGGGTTCTGCAGATAGATTTTGAATCACAGGTCCCCCCTCAATTAAATCTCAAAACTGCAAAAAGGATCACCCCCAACCTACAGTCCAGCTCCAGAACTGAACAAAGCCAGAGGATATACATAAGGAAGAATAGGAGATTGAACAAATAAGAAGTAAATAGGAGATTGAACAACAGAATTAAAGAAGACGGGTGGCGGGGAGGAAATAGTAGGGAGGAAATTCTACACAAGTGAAGAAAAACCAAAAGAAGAATATAGGTCTCACACAGACCCCTGGGAGGTCAGACACTGAGAAAACAGACATCGGAATGCAAACAATGAAGAGCCCCCAGAATGACTGGTCACATACGACAAACCCAGACATCAAGATATTAATAGAGACAATGAAAAGAATTGAGGAGATACAAGAGGAAAATAGGAAGGAGCTGATAACTGAAATAACAGCAGTAAAGAATACTGTGAGCTAGGCTCAGTGGCTCAGCCTGTAATCCTGGGCCTTGGGAGGCTGAGGTGAGTGGAAGGCCTGAGCCTGTGGGTTCGAGACTCACCTGGGCAACTTGGTGAGACCTCATCTCTACAATAAATCAAAAAAAATGAGCCGGGCGTGGTAGTACGTGCCTGTAGTTCCAGCTACTTGGAAGGCTGAGGTGGAAGGATCGCCGGAGCCCAGCAGGTCGAGGCTGCGGTGGCCGGGAGCAGCCACTGCACTCCATTCTGGGCGACATAGTGAGACTCCAACTAAAAAAAAAAAAAA
>CAUYQG010255928.1:0-16030 GCA_963574415.1 Tarsius wallacei
ACCCTGAGCAATAGTTTAAAAAAACGAAGGAAAAAAATCCTTCTGTATTGATTAGAAAAAGCCATCACTAGCCAGGCACAGTGACTCATGCCTGTAATCCCACCATTTTGGGAGACTAAGGCAAGAGGATTGCCTGATCCCAGGGGTTTAAGACCAACCTGGGCAACTTGGCGAGACCTCGTCTGTACAATAAATCAAAAAATTAGTCGGGTGTAGTGGTGCATGCCTGTAGTTCCAGCTACTTGGAAGGCTGAGGCAGAAGGATCGCCTGAGCTCAACAGGCTGTGGCTGCGGTGACTGTGATCGTGCGCCTGCACTCTAGCCTGGGCAACAGAGTGAGACTCCAACTCAAAAAAAAAAAGTTGTCCCTAAATACCTTCTGAGTGTCCTCTTGCCTGATCGACCCTTGAGACACCCCAGACCTCCGCAGATCCAGCAGCTACAGTTGTATTTGTTTATCTATTTTGAGTCAAGGTCTCACTCTCACTCAGGCTACACAACTGTGGCATGATCACGGCTTACTGTAGCCCCAACCGTCTGGGCTCAGGTGATCCTTCCGCCTCAGCCACCTGAGTAGCTGGGACTCTAGGCGCATGCCACCATGCCTGGCTAATTTTTTTTATTTTTGTGGAGATAAGGTCTCCCTCCGTTGCCCAGCCTGGTCTCAAACTCTTGGACTCCAACTGGGAGTTACAGGCGTGAGTGCTGGCATGAGCCATGGTGCCTGGCCAAGATCCAGCAATTAAGATTTTAATGCTGAGCATAGGAGAGAGCCTCCAGTTCCCGTGCCTTCGGGATGATGGTGATTTCAGTACAACTCCTGCCTGTTCTGCTCTGAGGGAGGCATCTCTGAGGTGCTGGGGGACCTCAGAGTTATAGATAGCAAGACCCCAGACATTGGCTGCAGTGGAGTGTTTACGTCCCATCCTTGATAGGGCAGCTCTATACTCTGTTCCATGGCAGTCCTGAGCTCCTTCATAGATTGTGTGCTGTGTGTGCTATTGTTTTCATAATTGTCTCAGTGAGGACTCTTGATTGCAGCTTGTAGAAACCCAGCTCAGACCGACCCAAACAAGCAAACAAACCTAAAATGCGTTGGCTCTTACTACTGGCAGACATCCCCAGATCCAAGGACTCAAAGGGTGAATGTGTCTGTGTGTCTCTGACTCTGTGTGTCTCTGTGTATGTCTCTGCCTGTCTCTCTCTGTGTGTGTCTGTGTGTCCTTGTCTGTGTGTGTCTCTGACTCTGTGTGTCTCTGTGTATGTCTCTGCCTGTCTCTCTATGTGTGTGTCTGTGTGTGTCCCAATCTGTGTGTGTCTGTCCCTGTCTGTTCCTATGTGTCTCTGTATATATATGTCTCTGTGTGTGTCTGCCTCTGTGTGTGTGTGCGTGCAGGAGTGCACATCTCTGTCCCCCTCAGCCTCTGCCGTCCTCTCCTGAGCGGCTTTGCAGTGCCCATGTGCGCTCTGGGCAGCTCTGAGTTTCAGCTCATGGTACTTGTCCTGGTGCTGAGCTTCCCTGGCCCATAAACTCCCTGTAAAAGCCCTGGAACTGGGTCCCCCAACTGGCTTAAGTCACCTACCCTTGCCGAGACCTCTGGAGCCAGCAGGGTGATGTGAGGGTGGCCAGGTCCTCTCTGCCCACCCCAGAGCCAGGCTGGGGCCCACGTCACCCACACCACATGGCCTAAAATGGGGAGGTACTGTTACCAGGGAAAGGGGCATTGCACAAATGGAACTAATGATGCTTACTGTAGCTTTGCATGGCCACAGTCTTTAACTTGAAACAGTGTTATGTTTCTGATGTAAAAGTAAATGTGCTTATTACAGAAAATTTGAGCTGGGTGCGGTGGCTCACACCTGTCGTCCCAGCACTCTGGGAGGCTGAGGCAAGAGAATTGCCTGAGCCCAGGGGATTGGGACCAGCCCAGGCAACTTGGCGAGACCTCGTCTCTAGAATAAATCAAAAAATTAGCCAGGTGTGGTGACACACGCCTGTAGTTTCAGCTACTTGGAAGGCTGAGGTGGATCACTTGAGCCCAGGAGGTAGAGGCTGCAGTGAACCATGACTGTGCCACTGCACTCCAGCCTGGGCAACAGAGTGAGACTCCCACTCAAAATAAATAAATAAATAAAATTTGGAAAATACCAAAAGCCATAAAGGACAGAACAACCACCCAAAGTGTCATCGCTAAAGAATGTGTTTATGCTCCTTTCTAATCTTTTTCTCTGTTTATGTGATTTTTCTCCTTTACATAATTTAAAAGATGACTGTACCTGCCAGTTTTCCATTCGGCTTCTTCACTGAGAACCCGAGCACCGTCCAGATCACTGAAAACTCTTGGGAATCACCATAGATGATTGCGGGATCACATGCAAGTGGACAGGCGTACACGATCCCAGGTGTGCCATTGTTTCTCTCCTGCTTTCCCAGTTTTCCTACTGTCATAAATCCCTCGCTGATTAATGTCTTGGTGATCGGCACCTGCCTGCGTCCGATTGTTTATTGGGTATAGGTTCCTGGAGGTGCAGTTCCTGCACTGAGGGTCCACGCCTTTCCAAGTGTGCTAGCCAGTTCCTTGTTTTGCATCATCTGAAAGTCTGTTGTCTACAAGGCTGAAGAAGTGATTGTGCAATCCTCCAGCATCTCTGGGCAGGAGTTCTGAACATCTTCTCTGTGGGACTCACACCAGATGCCCGGGAGCAGCTGGGCTCACAGCGAAGGGGCAGAGACTCATGGCTCAGGTGGGCAGAGTGATGCAGGGTGCTTGGACACAGAGCAGCGCCTGAGCCCTCAGAGTGGGTCTTCGGAGGCTCCCCAGAGGGGCCTCGATTCTGAAGGATGGGAGGGGGAGTAGGAGGGAGATGTTGGCACAGTGGCCTGAGGCAGGGCACAGCATGAGGAACAGGGAGGACACACGGATCACCAGGAGGGAGACAGGCTGAGGGCATTGAGACCCCAGAGACAGAGGGGATCAAGCTGGGGAGAGTCCCTCAGGGGCTTCAAGCTGCGGTCTGTGGCCAGGCCCACACGTGGAGAGGTGGAGGCTCATGGAAAGATGAGCTGAAAGGGGTTGGGGGCAGGAAGAGGGGATCCTGGGAAACTCAGGCGGTGAAGACCTGGGGTGGGGGAGGTGGTGGACAGGAGACAGTGCATCCACTCTGCAGGACTCCTGACGGGTGGTGTGGAGAACGGAGGTAGGGGAGGGATCTGGGGGTGGCCCCATTCTGGATGTGACCTACATGTGCTCCCTTCCTGGAAGACATGGCAGTGGGGGGGCTTGGAGGAGAGACTGTCATGTCTCTCAAGGCAGAGGGTACACACCAAGGTTCTCCTCGAGGGACAGGCAGAAAAAGATGACCCCATAAAGGATCCCTGTGAGCAGGCATCATAAAGGCAGAAAGAAGGGGGCAGTGGCAAAGGATTTCCAGGGAGCAGGAGCATCCAGGGAGGAGGAGAGTTCAGGGAGCAGGACCATCCTGGGAGCAGGACTGTCCAGCTGACCTGCCTCTGAAGGAAGCCGCCGCAGACGAGGGCAGGAACATCCGTGGGTACATTGTCACTGCAGGGGCCAGCCACACCCACCACTGTTCCAAATTCCTTGCCCACACTAACTCATTAATCTTCATGTTAGCTCTGCCAGGAGGGGGCTCTTGCTGTCCCCATTTTGCAAGAGGGGAAACTGAGGCATAAGGAAGCTAAGTGACTCGCACAGAATCGGAACCCTTGGCGTAGTGCATATAATCACTGTAGCATCTCGCTTTCCCAGGGAGCCAAGATTTGAACACGAGTTCTCACCCCCACACATGGGGTCCCCATGGAGCCAGATGTCAGAAGTAAAGGGGGGACCCAAGGGTGTTGATTTGTCCCCGGCAATGTTCCAGAGGTTTAGTGAAGTGAGGAAGGAGGAGGGGATGAGGTGGGTGGTCAGGGGAGCCTGGGCCCATGTTTCTGACTAGGCCGAAGGAGCAGGGGAGAAAGCTTGAAGATCCAGGACGGGGGTGACTTGAAGGGGAAGCGGGACCACAGTCTCAGCCAGAGAGCACAAGCACATTAGAAAGCAGAAGCAACATGTTAGAAAGCAGAACGAGGAGAGACAGAGGAATGTGTGGGGCGTGGAAAGCCCCAGCGGTGTCCCTTGGCAGACGCGCATACTATGACTCGCTTTTCCATAGTGATCAACAGTTGTGACTAGGAATGTCCTGCAATGGGGCGCTGCACAAGTCCGTGCATGACATGCTTATAAAGCCCTAGGATGGACCTCTTACCCAGATCCACACTGCCCCAGGTCTGGGGGTAGTTGTCAACTTCAGTGCTGCCCCCCCACTCCCCACATCCCCCTGCACGTGGCTAGATGCCCTGTGGGTCATAGATCTTTCTTTGGTTTAAAGAAGAGTTATTTGTAACCTTGACAGAGCCTCTCTGCCAAATAACAAATCTCCAGTGAAATTACTGTCACTCAAGGGCAAGTCTCACTGAAGCCAGGCACCCAGTAGGCCATGTGTTTGTAAAACTGAGTTATGGACAGATGATGCCTCTGGGGGCTTTTCCCTGTGTGTATATCATCAGGATTTGTTTGGGCCCCAGGAAATCCAAGGTTTTTGTATTATCAATATTATGGTCCTAAATGTGTATAGTGCAAATCTATGTTAATCTCAGTGCGCACCATGACTTTTACCCGTTTGTTTCCTTTTGATCTGATAAAGAAGTCACATTGCCTCGCTAAGGAAGGAGAGCCTGCTTGCAGACTAGTGGTTGAGTAAATATCAGGAGTCAATCTATGTTTAACACAAGAAAGAGTCCACAGGTCAGGCTTCCTGCCTGGGGCCTGAGGAAGCTGAGCCTGTCAGACCCAGGGCAGGTTTTGAATCTGCAGTCCAGTGACCTCAGATCAGGGACTGCCCCTTCCTGGCTGACAAAACGATGTCCTCATGGAGGAACAGCAAGGCCACCGGGCCTTTATCCCACAGAGGCATAAACCATCCCAGCAACAAAGGGGCCTGTGCTTGGGACCTGTCCTGGGCACAGCCCTGGGGGTCAAAACGCAGGGCCTGGGGCAAGAGGAAGGAGCTGGGGTGGGGATTGAGTGGGTCCAGGTTGGTAATCACCTCACTTGTCCTCCATGCTGGGACCTTCTGGGATCAAGGGACAACAGGCCTACACCAGGTGTCGGGCAAACCTGAGCCCCTGCATCCGGCCGGTATGTCTGCTCTATGGCCACCATTGGGGTTGGGGATCAGGTGCCCACACCCTTCAGGATAGAAGTGTCATGGAGGCCAGCTGCAGTGGCTAAGTGCTTTTGAACCCAAGTTGGAGGAGGTTGTGAGGATGGGGGAGGGGGGCAGAGGGACAGAGAGAGGAGGAGAGAAAGGAGGAAGAGGAGAGAGAGGAGGAGGAAAAAGAGACAGAGACAAAGGAGAGAGAGGAGAGAGAGAGAGGAAGAGAGAGGAGAGGGAGAGAGGAAGAGATAGAGAGCGCGGACTTGTGCGGAAACACCAACAGCATTGACTTGCACATTAAAAAGGAACTCCTGCCCAGTCCTCACAGCATCGTTATAGCACACAATGGGAGTTGTGTATTACCACTCTTTGAGGGATGAGGGGCCAGAAGACCTGCTTGTCCGCTACGGAAGTGCCTTAAGACCACACCAGATGTAATGGCAGCCAGCTGAGCAGTGACCGCTCATCTCATGCTGGTGTTCTTCCCCATGTGCCTCCCTCAGGGGACCCTCTAAAAGAGGTGTGTCATGAGCCCCAGCCTGCAGATAAGGAAGGGAATGCATTGAGGGGTTAAGTGACCCAGGTTCGCTGGTTGATAAATGGTATTGGGGGCTTAGAACCCAGGTGGCCAACGACCCAGGCTCCATGGCGGCTCCCTGCCCCACGAGACGATGCAGCACCCTTATTCCTCTTTAGTAGCTGGTTTTCACCTTCGTCCTTGACTGTTCAAAACTCGCTTGCTGCAAGCCAACTATAAAAATAAATGTGGCCAGGCGGTGGCTCACGCCTGTAATCCCAGCACCTTGGGAGGCTGAGTGGGGAGGATCACTTGAGCCCAGGAGCTCAACACCAGCCTGAGCAACATAGCAAGAATCTGTCTCTATGTGTAAAAAAATAACAAGCAAGGGGGGAAAAGCGTGTGACAAATGGGGCAATTTGAACACTTACAGGGCATTTGATGACTTGAAGCAAGACTTATTTTTAAGGCGTGCTGATAGCCTTGTGCTAACATTGAAGACAGAGCCCTGTAGCTCAGCAACACGCACAGTACTTAGATGAGATGCTGTGAGGCCCAGGCTCACCCCAGAGCCTCCCGGAGGGGTGGAGGCATGTGGCGGGGCACGGTGGGAACACAGACCAGCAAGGTGGCTGCGTGATTGCTGGGGCTGGTGGAGGGACCATGTCCTTCACGTGTTGCAGATGCGTGGCTTCTCCCATAGTAACCTGGTGTTTGAAATTATCGGTGGCATTTAATTAAATGGGGCAAGCCATGGGTGGCCCTCTCGCTGGGTCACCTGACCCCTGCCAGTTCCTTCCATGCTCTGCCTCTAGTCTTCCTCTCCTCCAACAAGGGGCTTGCCCCTGGCGAGCTCGGAGGGTCTGTCCAGCTCTAACATGTTGGTTCTGTGACCCTGAGCAATAGTTTAAAAAAACGAAGGAAAAAAATCCAGCAGCCTCTTGCCCTGCCAGCCCGGTGGTCAAGAGCCACAGAGACCATCCCCTCTCTCCTCATTCCTCTCCAAACACCTCACCTCCCTGGCCACTTGTGCTGGGGCAAGTCACCCGCCCGTACCCCAGTCTCCTATCTATAAGCTTGGCTGAGAATTGCTGTGATGGTGATTACAAAGGAACGTGTGAATGGCAGAGAGAGCTCTGACCACTCCGGGTGAGCTCTTAAGACTAACTGCGGCCAGTGAGGATATGCCACCCAGCCAGCAACTATGTTTTTAATAAACAGTGGAGGAGCAGATGTCTACACACACGCTTCTGGCCCTAAGCATAGTGCTGCCTCCATTCAAATGCCCTCTGAGGGCATCATTATGAAAAATGGCGAATTATGAAAAATTATGCCAGACAGTAGTGGAGGAGGAGCGGGCAGTGTCCCGAGACTCCGCAGCCATCAGAACGTAAGCTAACGTCTGTTGTGAACACACAGACTCAGTCTGAGAGGGACTCGCCATGGGTCTTGGAGCCGGGGCCTCTCCCAGACAGCCTGGAGCCTCGCGGGCCTGGGCAGAGGCAGGAGGCGAATGACTCCAGCCAGAGGGAGGAGGGCTGGCTTTGCTGTTTGCACACTGAAAAGCTCTTAACATAGCGCACTGGACCCCTTGGAAAGACCTCGGCCCTGAGTTGACCTCAGGTGGCCAGGAATCATTTATAAACAATCACTTATTAGAGTGGCCAGTGCTGCCATTGGGTATCTCTGTAGGGTCCATCTACCCTTTCAGGGACTTTCTTTTTTTTTTTTGATTTGGGATCTCACTCCTTCGCCCAGGTTTGAGTGCAGTGGCATGATCACGGCTACTACAGCCTCGACCTCCTGGGCTCAGGTCATCCTTCCACCTCAGCCTCCTGAGTAGCTGGGATGACAGGCACATGCCACCACACTCGGATATTTTTTTAGTTAAACTTTTTGTAGAGACGAGGTCTTGTGCCCAGGTTAGTCTCGAATCCCTGGGTTCAAACAATCCTCTCACCTCGGCCTCCTAAACTGCTGGGATTGCAGGTGGGGAGTACTTTAAATCATATTTTAGACATGCTATGTGCCAAAGAAGTAAGATTAAGTTCTAGTGCTTCACATAAAGTTGAAAGATGTATCTTTTAAGGAAAAGAAGAGGTCACAGAATAATATGTGTGGGGTAACTCAAATTATGGTAAATATCAGGTTGACTCATAATGAAGTTGCTGATAATTTGACTGTCTTTAACCAACAAAACCAGAAATTCTCTGTGGTTTCGCCTAAGATATAAAATATCTCTGAAAGGCCATGCAGCAGCCTGTTCATGGCTCATTCTTGGCAGGGAGGGAAATTGAGGAATTGGAGGGAGATGGACAGGGGAGAGGCCTCTCCTCTGTTTGTTTCTGTACTGTTTGAAGACTTATTCAAATACTCTCCTGCATTACTTTTATAATTTAAAAAGTAAAAAATAAGTTGCTATTTGCCCAATTTAGCTATGGCAAATATTTTCTGGAATGAACTTGGGAATTAATCAATATTTATGTCAAATTAAACATGTCTGTTCTCAAGCATGTTGCATGTATGAGGGCCACACACCTCGGTGTCCCAGGCCCAGGCTCCCACCTGGCGGATCTCTGCCACTTTTGGGGCACGGCTGTCCTTTATGGAAGAGGGAGGGGAAAGCTCTCTTGCCTGCTTTGAGATGGAGGGAACATTTCCAACCTCCAAAGACGGCCAGGTCCTGTGTCTCCTGTGAGCCTGTAGCACACACCTTACGTGTCAGAGCCCTGGTCACCCACGCCGAATGCCGTTTCATACCCCCCACCCACCCCAGGAAGACAGACACCCCCATGCATGGTGCCCTCCCAGCTGGGAGGTCCAGGCTGGCAGAGCTCATTTGCATCATGATGACGTGAGTGACGGCTGTGTGTGGGGGAGGGGCACTTCATTTTCATAAATTGTTCATTTGTGTCTTAGAGAAAATGCATTCCACGGTCACAGCAATGACGGAGCAGGACTCTGCAGATTGGCTTGGGTCAAGGGGAAGAGAAAAGGCACGTCGGAAACGTCTCCATGCTTGCTCAAAGCCCGGGAACGCGCTGATGTGGGGAGGATTCTTGCAGGCCTGGGTAGGTAGGTAGGTGACAGCATGGAGGTGGGAGCAATATGGGAAATTATGCTGGGTGGGTTTGTGGGTAGTGGGTGGCGGGTGCCAGAGGCAGGCCAGCATGTCCCCTCACCTCTGCCTCACATAGCCTCATCTACTCGGCATCTGCAGGACCTGGTATGATCTGGAAATTGCCAGAAAGAACCCCAGGGCTGGTCACTGGGTTGCCTTCCACTCATTAGGGAGAGAAAACAAAGCCACCAGAGCTGAGGGTGCCACTTTGCCCACCTTCTCTATCTCTATGTGTGACCTTTTTCTACATATTTTCATGAAAGCCAAGAAAGAAATAAGGATTCTGTAGGCGCAAAACTACCGTTCCTTAACAGCAATGCAAAATAACAATTCCAACAGCAGCTCGATTGTTTAACACCTCTCTGGGCCAGGTGCATTCCTGAAGTCCTGGGGGTCTGGGGAGTGGATTTGCCCACAGAGGACCTTGGGCCAGGGACACAGGGAGAAGCGGGACAGTGGGGAGGTGACCCAGCATTGAGTGGATAGAGGCCAGGGACGCTGCTGGCCGTCCTGCACAGCCTGAGACAACCCCACTCGGCACAGCATGGTCCAGCCCACACGATGACAGTGCCAGGGCAGTGAGTCCTGCTTTTGATGGAGTATCTCATTTAAAACTCAAAACATCCCAGAATACTGTCGTCTCCATTTTGCAGATGAGACAACTGAGGCATAGAAAGGGTGAGTAGCCGGGTCCAGACCACCCACTCATCGTCCGTCCATGCTGTCGGCCTGGAGGGCTTAGCCTTGACTACTGCAAGTTGGTGGAAAGAGGACAGCCTTAGAGTAAGTGGTGGCTTTTAGGATGGTAACCGGGATCCTTGTGGCCACCCCTGTCACCTGGCAGGAGCGCAGAAGCAGGAGCCTGCCAAGCTACTGCCCCCTCTTTCCACGCGCGCCCTGAGCACACTGACGCCTTCTGCCATCTTCCCAACAAAAATGTGCCAAACACCAGGCATGGTGGCTCACTCCTGTAATCCCAGCACTTTGGGAAGCAGAAGCCAGAGAATTGTCTGAGTCCAGGGGTTCAAGACCAGCCTGGGCAACTTGCCAAGACCTCATCTCTACAATCAATCAAAAAAAAAAAAATTAGCTGAGCATGGTGGCACACACCTGTGCTTCCAGCTATTTGGAAGGCGGAAGTGGAAGGATCACCTGAGCCCAGCAGGTTGAGGCTGCGGTGGCCATGAGCGTGCCATTGCACTCTAGCCTGGGTGACAGAGTGAGACTTCAACTAAAAAAAAAAAGAAAACATGCTGAGATTGGGTTTGTTTTACTAAATAATGTAGACACATAACTCGTATATGTGACTGTGTTGACTAAAGACACTCGTAGGCCAGACATGGCGGCTCACAGCATTTGAGATTGCCTGAGGTTGTCATGGCTTGAGCCCAGAAGTTTGAGACCAGCCTAGGCTACATAGTGAGACCCTGTTTCTCCAAAAGTTTTTATTAAATTAGCTGGGCATGGCAGCGTGTGCCTGGAGTCCCAGGTACTGAGGAGGCTGAGGTGGGAGGATCGCCTGAGCCCAGGAGGTTGAGGCTGTGGTAAGTCGTGATTGTGCCCCTGCACTTCAGCCTGAGCGACAGAGTGAGACCCTGTGTCTAAAAAAAATAATAAAAAATAAATCCTAAAGGAGTTGGTGAGTAGTTCTCACAATAATGAAAGCGTTAGCAACATGATGTTCAACCCGCCCTCTCCTCGTCCCAGCATTTTCCCTCTGTGACAAGTGCAGGTGGGTGAAATGCGCCCCAGTTATGTGTAATTCACGAAACTCCATGTGTTCTATCTCAGCTGCCATGTGCCATACTTCATGGGAATGGACACTTAGATGTGTCTCTGCCAGAGCAGTGCCATCTCACCAGACTCAGCACCAGGGCACCTCCATGGTTGTCCCTGAATTTTGTACAAGGGCTCCTTCTGCCCCGCAGTGCCCCAAAGGCACGTCGCCAGTGGCTCTGCTGAGTCGTCCCTCCTCTGAGCAGGTCCCGGACACGCTGGACTGATGTGAAGTACATTGGAAGCACGAGTGTGTGTGCACTCATGTGTGTGTGTGCTTGTGTGTGCACATGCGTGTGTGTGTGCACCCATGTGTGTGCGTGCATGTATGTGTGTGTGTGTGTCACTTCTTGGTGGGTTACACTTTTTCTTCACTGCAGAATGGCTGACACCACCCTGTCTGAAGACCCCACAGGGAGCCAAGTCAGCCTAGGAATGGAGCCTCCTTCCTTCCCTGTCCCAGGGCCTCCCTACACTTGACCAATCAGCGACCCCACGCTTCAGCCCCTCACCCATCCAGACCCCATAAAAGCCCAGACCCAGGCCTCTTGGGGAGCATATTCGAGGCTCCCTCCCCATTCGGTCGCCTCACAATTATTAAACTCTGTCTCAGCTGCAACCCCAGTGTCTTGGTGTCTTGACTCACTGCCCTAGCCACCAGCCTACCAAGGTTACAAGACAGCAGCGCACAGAGGAGACTGCTCTCACACCATCCACCAGCTGCAAGGGTGCCAGGAGCCCAAATCCTGTAGTTGCCATCCCGATAGTCCTTCACCTCGGTTCGGGTGTTTGGAGTGTGGGAACCAGCTCAGTCTTGGGGCTCTTGCCTGGCCTAGCACACCGGCTCTAGGCCCAGAGTCTGAAGACCTACAGCAGACAAATTCATTTCAGGCACTCCAGTTCCCCACAATCCTCTGCAGCCAGGCCAGCACTTCCCTGATGGGATCAGCAGGCACACTGGGAGCCTGCAAAGTTGCTTCCCAGGCTTCAGTGGAACAAAGCGCCTTGAGCTCCAAGGACACGTGCATTTTCTCTTTCATTCTTTTTTCTTTTTCTGAGTTGGGGGTCTCACTCTGTCACCCAGGCTGGAGTGCAATGGTGTGATCATAGCTCACTGCAGCCTCGACCTACTGGGCTCAGGGGACTCTCCTGCCTCAGCCTCCCAGGTAGCTGAGACTACAGGTGCATGCCACCATGCCTAGCCAATTTTGGGTTTTTTTTTGTACAGACAAGGTTTCACTATGTTGCCCAGGCTGCTCTCGAACTCCTGGACTCTAGCGATCCTCCCATCTCGGCCTCCAAAGCTCTAGAATCACAGGTGTGTTTTCAATACACTCTGTCAATGACTCTGAAGCTTGCCTGCTCTGGCTGGGATGTCGACGTTGAACAGAAGCCATGGGTCAGCCACAGTACCAGGCAGTGGTCCCTTGACATGCGGCAGGCGGCTGCTCCCATGAATGACTACACGTCATTTTCTCCCATGTCTTAAAAATCATTCCTTTCCAATTTCCTAAATTATTCTTTTCTAACACTGTTAAGAAGAACAAAGAACAAACCTCGTTGTGGTAAAACTTCTGGCTTTCAATGACGCTGCTGGAGCAAGATATTTTTACCCAGGAATGAGCCTGAACCAGCTGCAAAGAACCACTTAATTAAATCATGAATGATGAATTCCCATAAGTTACACTTACACATTTTATAATTTTGATAGTTCTTATTTTTTACTGTAATCTGTAAACATTTAAGTGGAAGCTATGAATTAGATTTCAAAATAGATGAGTAATTTTAGACTGTGACATTCCAGTTTATTTTAAGGGACAATTAGTAGCACTTATAAAAATGTATCTAATTGCTAGACTAAATCAAACTCAGCAGTACTGGAGGTTTTTACTCTGATCAGGCCTCATTTTTTGCCCACAGTGACCAAAACAAGTGAATAGAGGCAAAAAACAAAATTCTCAAAGCAAAATGCTAATAACAAACTTAACTATCATTTTTGAAGTCATCCCAGATTTACTTGGGCTAGTGACTCACTTCTAGGTCTCATTGGTCATGTCTTATTTTGCCTCCGTTGCCCACATGGCCCAAGTATGTCCTGATCAAATATAACTTAAGCCCCTCTATAACTACTTGTTTTCAAAGGGCCATCTTAAAGCTCAGATTCCACAGTGATGGTGATGGTGATAATGATGGTGATAGCGATGATGATGGTGACGATGGTGATGATGGTGGTGATCGTGATAACGACATTGATGCTGTGCTGCTACCGACTCAGCCTCACTGATAGAACACGTGCTTTGAGTTGTCCGGCCAAGTTGACGGCCACCTTTCAAGGCACATAGCCCAGAAGTTAAATTTAAATATTGCCTTTGCATTGTTTCCTCCTTTCTTTGGAAGTCAGGGTGTCCTTGAATAATTATGAGCCGAGTTCACTTGGTCCTGAGAGGAAGAAATCGGTTTAGCCTCCTACTCCATGCCCAGAATTTAACAAGATGGAGGATCTCAAGGGTAAATCATTTCTATTCCAGCCACTGCCTGCCGCACCACTCGCAGAGAGCTTTGAACAAATCTCTGAAGAACTAATCAGGCCCGACGCCGACTCAGTCCTGCACAAACATTCCCCGAGTCAGTTCTCCATTTCTGATGAATTTTCTGATGGAATTCGATATTTACCTAGTTGAAAAAATCCCCCTATTATTTCCAGAACGATTGTAATGGGGTGGGACCCTTCTGCCAACACAAACTCATAGAGAAAGCAAATGAAGAAGATGTGCCCCTCCAGAGGGGCGGCTGTGCCCGGCATCAGCCCACGATCAGTGGCAGAGTGGGCCCGGGATGGCTGGATCTGCCAACTTGTCAATACAAGTTGACATCATGATTTTTTTTTTTTAAATCTCTCAATTTTTAAATATTGGCAGCTGATTTAATACAATTTACTTTTGTATTACAAATACACTTTTGCGAGATGCTTCTAGCTGATGAGTTTCCAGTTTGCAAACTCTGTGAGGTTATAGTCTTAGTGCAAAAGCAATGTAGGAAGCTCACTCTGGACAGCTTCTGTGTCACATCAGCGCATGCATAATGCCTGCTACATGTCAAGCACTGTTCTAGATCCTGGAGACAGAACAGTGAGCAAAACAGACAAATTGAAGCTCACATTCATATTCATGGAATTCACAAAAGACAAGACGATGGAACATAAAGAACTGGATGGAAAAATATTCAAGAAATGTACAACAGGATAATTCTGACACTTCAGCATGTGGAGTTTAATAAAGCTAAAACCTGAAAGCTGGACTGCTTCATGGAAAATGCAACCATGCTTAAAACCCCCTGTCAGAATAAAGTGTTTCTTCATCCAACAAATATTTGTTGAGTCCCTATCTTTGTGCCAAGTGCCTTGCTAGACAGAAAGGATATGATAGCGAATGAGAAAAACTATGATGCTCGCCTCTACATTTAACTTCAGGAAGCAGAAAATAAGTCAGAAAAAAGAAAAATACGAGGGGGGTACCCAAAAAAACACAGAATTATCTTTCGGAGGGCAGGTCCCTTGTAGTCCAGGTTTCTGGATGAGTGTTCTAGGAACTCCTCGGCATCAATGGACCAACCAGCATTGTGTTGAAAGGTCGAGTTCAACTTCAGTGAACTTTTTTTTGGAGATTCTTCAACATATTTGCCCATTTCACGAGGGGTGATTTACAAGTGCACCTGCCCACACTGCGTTGTCTGTTCAACGGTTTTTGACCAAAACTCACATGACCCCTGTGCCCCACCCTCCCTAGTCACCCGATCTTGCCCCAAGCAAGTTTTCTTTGTTTCACCAATGAAAAAAGTCCTCAAAGGGAAACCTTTTGCTGATATGGAAGAGGTGAAACAAAAAACGGCAGAAGCACTAAAAGCCATAAAAATTGACAAGCTTAAAAATTGTTTTGTCAACAAGGGTACCTGCATAATGACCATTTATATACCTAACCTGAATTGTACCCCACATCTTTAAAATTTAAAAAAAAATGTTTTGAGCAGTGGAAAAAGCATCTCAATAGGTGTACTGCGTGTTAAACAGATTACTTTAAAGGTGACTGATATTTAAACAGATAAGGATAAATACACAATTTTTTAGAAATAAATTCCATTTTGGAGGGGGTCCCTCGTAAATAATAATGAATAAAAATAATGACACGTCACAATAAGTGCTATGAAGGAACATTAAATAGAGCCTAATGGCAAGAATAAGAAGCTTTATAGTCAGGGCAGTTCTCCCTGAGTAAGTGGTGTTTAAGCTGAAGTCTACAGAGTGAGGAGAAAGGAAGTCACTTGAAAGAAAGGAATGGGGTGAAGAGAAGGTTTCCAAATAGAGCAGTATGTGCAAAGGTCTTGAGGCCTGGCAGAACGTCCTTAAGGACCTAATGTCTCATGGGACTAGAAGTTGGTGGGTTGAGGTTGGAGGAACCCTCAGGGGCCAGACCACACAGGGTCAAGGAACACAGTGAGAACTTTGAGAAGTTACTATAGGGTCCTGGTCAGGGGAGTAATTTGATCTAGTTTTCACTTTTTGAAAATCACCCCAGCTGTTGAATGTGCAGAAAGCACACAGGAGTCAGGCAAGCTTGACATGGAGACCATAGAGGGGCCGTTGGACGTGGTGACTCAGTGCGAGATAATGACACTGGAGATAGTGAGAAGGGCAGCGATGTCAGATGCGTCTTGCTCGGGGGTTTCCCTCGAGTCCCATGACTCTGTCTGCTCGTTCTTAATTTTTTCTCGGAAATAAAAATCACGAGGTTTAAAGTCAACTGTGGACCCTGATATGAAAAGTCCGTGCAGGAAATAACTGGCCCCTCTCAGCCCAGTGAGAACATCTTTGCGGACTGTCACTGAGTCCAAGTCCTCAAAGATAAAGCTGGGCCACAAGCCTGTCTGCTGAGTGTCTCCATTAACATGAAGACAAGGGTCGCTGGGGGTTCTTTGGATTGTGAAAGGCAGAAACAGCACAACTGCCCCTTACCAGGGTACCTAGTGCATTTGTTTTATTACTTACTTGCTGGGAAAAAAAATTCTAACAGCACAGTGGCAGATCTTTTGGTGATCCTTTTTTGTTTGTTTGTTTTCTTTCTTTCTTTTTTTTTTTTTTGAGTTGGAGTCTCACTCTGTCTCCCAGACTGGAGTGCAGTGGCCATTCCTGGCCACTGCAGCCTTGACCTGCTGGGCTCCGGCGATCCTTCCGCCTCAGCCTTCCGAGTAGCCGGAATTACAGGCATGCGCTACCATGCCCGGCTGATTTTTTGATTTATTGTAGAGATGAGGTCTCACCAAGTTGCCCAGGCGGGTCTCGAACCTGCGGGCTTAGGCAATCCACTCACCTCAGCCTCCCAAAGTGCGGGATTACAGGCTGA
>CAUYQG010255935.1:0-10621 GCA_963574415.1 Tarsius wallacei
CTTTAAAAAAAAAAAAAAAAAAAAGCTGAGAGTCTTGCTTTATCACCCAGGTTGGCTCACTGCAGCCCTAAACTCCTAGTTCAAGTGATCCTCCTGCTTTAGCCTACCAAAGCACTGGATCATAAGCATGAGCCACAACTACCAGGTTTTTCTCCATTTTTTAATGAGTGCTTTTGAACTTAATAAGAGCCTTTTGATTTAATTATGAAATATTAGATTAGTTTTTAGTTTTGTCCTGTGTCCTCAAGTGCCTAAACCATTAGGAAAGTTTAGCAAAAAATTAGTATTCTATTATAAATATACATGCTGTTGAAAGCTTTTTTCATGGAAAGCCTAACCAAGAAAATATGGAATGTGTTTTATACATAAATGCCATTTATATATGGGATCAATAGAATCAAGAATTCTTGCCACTTAATTTCATTTTTTATCAGGAATTCATTTAATACTTTTAAACATTAAAGTAATAGCTTTCTTGTTAAATGTTACATGCCATAATATTTTTTTAAATTGAGATTAATGGTGGTAAAAGAGCATATACTGTGTTTATTATGATAATAACTTACATTTTCCCTCTTTCTATACTTTCTTTTAATTTGTTAAAATAATTTTTTCAGCCAGACATAATAGCGCATACCTGTTATCCTAGCACTTTGGGTGGCTGAGGTGGGAGATTGCTTGAAGCTAGGACCAGCTTGGGCAACAGAGGAAGACCCCATCTCAACAAAAAATTTTTTAGAAAAATGCTTAATAATTTTTTTAAAATTAATAATTTTTTCTTTTTACCTACTGCTTTCTTTGTGTCCTAATCACTAATGAGTTAAAGAATCAGACCGGGCAAGGTGGCTCACGCCTGTAATCCCAGCACTTTGGGAGGCCGAGGTAGGAGGATCACTTGAAGCCAAGAATTCAAGACCAGCCTGGGAAGCATAGCAAGACCCATCTCTACCAAAAAAAAAAAAAAGAAAGAAAGAAAGAAAGAAAGAAAAAATTTAATGAAGTGTTAAAGAATAAAAGAAAAATAAGTTATATGCACTCATGAATATTTTTTCTTCTTGATATTATACCCTTCCAAACCGGTGGGAAGACTAGTCTAGTGAACTAACAGCTTTCTACATTCCTTCAGCTAGAATTTCTGATTCCCCAACTTGAAATTTGAAAGAAAAAAACCAAAAACTCAAGTATGGAATTTTTGGTTGTCTTTTCCCTCTCTGTCTTAAATATGTATAATATAGAGTATTTTTTGAATATCAAGAAATTTATGGAGAAGAGAAAGAAATTAGTATCTCATGTCCTAAGCTTAAAGCTGCTTGTGTAGCCTTAGCTGTCTTGTGTTAACCCCTACTTTGTGCAATAGTTTTTATTAGCCCCTTTGACAGGATATAGAAGCCAGAGCCTAGATTTTCAAGCAGTTTATCAAACCCAGGCTGTTAGGACTAGTCATTGGGTAGCTGTTTATGTAATGGTAATCCTGCAGAGGGAAGTCCTCAAGAGTAAACATGCAGAGACCGTTGTAGACCAGACTGAGGTACCATGCCAGACTCTCCTGCCCAGCCATGTTTAGAATGATTATATCAAGAGCAAAAGGAAAAAATGGGAATAAATGGCAATAATTGGATGTAATCAGATAGTACCAAGATAGTACTCATTTACTTATCCCACAAACATATCTTGAGCTCCCTTTGTTGCTAGGCACTGGGAGTAAAATGGCAAACCAGATATGCCCCTTTCTCTTAAGTTGCTCTTAATCTAGTCTAGCAAGACAGACACTTGCAGAGAATGGCAGGACACAGTGGGAAAGCTGTATCACAAAGTTTTATCAAAAAAATAGTACAGACAGTGTCTCTACATTTCTACGTTGCGTTCTCACTGTAACACAAGATTCCCTGCCCTTGATCACATGACTGTAGTAACACCTTTACAGCAAGACACCTGCTGTGGGACCTGCCCAGTCTTTATTTTTATTCTTGTTTATGGAGAGTGTAGAGAGTAGGTCCAAGACATCAATTCTTTGTCAACTGACATTTTCTCATCCCGCTCTTTTTTCTTTGTTTAATTTTCAACATATTTGCCTGTCAGAACTGGGTTCTGTGGGAAGTTTAGGGAACATTAAAAAAGTTGAGAGCCGGGCTCGGTGGCTCAGCCTGTAATCCCAGCACTTTGGGAGGCCGAGGTGAGTGAATCGCCTGAGCCCGAGGGTTCCAGACCCGCCCGGGCAACTTGGCGAGACCTCATCTCTACAATAAATCAAAAACTAGCCGGGCGTGGTAGCGCGCGCCTGTAGTTCCGGGTTCGGAAGGCTGAGGCGGAAGGATCGCTGGAGCCCAGCAGGTCGAGGCTGCGGTGGCCGAGAGCGGCCACTGCACTCCAGCCTGGGCGACAGAGTGAGACTCCAACTCAAAAAAAAAAAAAAAAAAAGTTGAGCAAGCTGGGCTCAGTGGCTCAGCCTGTAATCCCGCGCCTTTGGGAGGCTGAGGTGAGTGGATTGCCTGAGCCCGCGGATTCGAGACCCGCCTGGGCAGCGAGACCTCATCTCTACAATAAATCAAAAAATTAGCCAGGCGTGGTAGCGCACGCCTGTAGTTCCAGCTACTTGGAAGGCTGAGGTGGAAGGATCACCAGCAGGTCGAGGCTGCGGTGGCTGGGAGCGGCCACTGCACTCCAGTTTGGGCGACGGAGTGAGACTCCAACTCAAAAAAAAAAAAAGTTGAGCAAATTCTACACATCTGCGCTATGTTACTCTTTGGTGATTAAAGCATGAACAATTTGCTTCTATTTCTCTCTGCATTTTTCAGGTTATCTAAAATGAATATTTGTTGCTTTTGAAATAGAAAAAAAGATTTTTTTTTAGTTGGAGTCTCACTCTCACAGGCTGAAGTGCAGTGGCACACTCACAGCCACTGCAGCCTCGACCTGCTGGGCTCAGGTGATCCTTCCACCTCAGCCTTCCAAGTAGCTGGAACCACAGGTACATGCCACCACTCCCAGCTAATTTTTTTGATTTACTGTAGAGACGAGGTCTTGCCAAGTTGCCCAGGCTGGTCTCAAACCCTTGAACTCAGGCAATCGTCTTGTCTCAGCCTCCTAAAATCCTGGGATTACAGGTGTGAACCATTGCGCCCGGCTGAAAAAAGAATTTAATACTTAAAAAGTGGAGCCATCCAAGTTGTCATTAAATACAGAAGCCATGGTGCTGTGTCCCCAACGTCCTTTTCTTCCCCTGCTCGTGTGTAGTTTAGGATCCAGCTGCATGGTGACAGCTGTGAAAAGAAGGAATTGTAGCCCATCCTAGAAACAGATCCCTAGTCCCCCTTATCTGTGGCTTGACTTTCCACGGTGTCAGTTACCAGCTGTGGTACGAAAATATATGAGTGCAATACGATAGATGTTTTGAGAGAGGGACCAAATTTACATAATGTTTATTATACAGCATTATCATATAGCATTCTCATGGTTCTATTTTATTATTAGTTGTTGTTAATCTCTTACCGTGCCTAATATAAACTGAACCTTATCACAGGTATGTATGTTTAGAAAAGACATAGTGTACATTAGGTTTTAGCACTGTCTGTAGTTTCAGATTTCCCCTAGGGGTTCTGGAATGTACCCCTACAGATGCATGGAACTGCTATACAACTTTCTAACAGACATCCTCTTTTATAGCTATATAAGTATCTTGGAGTGTTATTTTTTATTCAAATAATATTATGGATTATTTTTTTCCTGAAAGAAACAAAAATAATCTTTACTTTTAGGAAATTAAGTATTTAAGTATGCCAAAGTATTTTGGTAAACTCTATGGATTATACTTTCATTGAAAGTTTTCTACAGTGTTTTTTCTTGCAGCAAATAAGAAAAAATTTTATATTAGGATTTTTCTAATATCTAGATGTCTAAGCACTCTTTTTTTTTTTTTTTTAAAGTCAGAGTCTCACTCTGTTGCCCAGGCTAGAGTGCAGTGGCATGCTCACGGCGACCCCAGCCTTAACTTGCTGGACTCAGACGATCTTCCTGCCTCAGCCTTCCAAGTACCTGGAACTACAGGTGCATGCCACCATGCCTGGCTAATTTTGTGATTTATTATAGAAATGACGTCTCACCAAGTTGCCCAGGCTGTTCTTAAACTCATGGGCTCAGGCAATCCTCTCATCTCGGCCTCCCAAAGTGCTGGGATTACAGACATGAGCCCTAGTACCCAGCTGTCTAAGCACTTTTAAATGAGGATTAAGAGTAGCAATCCCCACACTTAGTTTTGTGGGGATTAGCATGATTCCAGTGAAGTGGAATTTATGTAGCGCAAATATAATTATAAATTTTGAGCTATATTAATATAAGGTTCTACCCTTATATAAATTAATTTTTAAATATTCAACCTCCCAATTTACCCCATAGGAATTTTACTCTGTTAACTTGTGTATTTTGTATGTGTCTCCTTTTTTGTTTAATGTGTTTTCTGTTTTGCCATTTTTATATGTAATAGATATGCACTTTCCCCACAAAAAAAAGCCACGTAACAAATAATTATTGTCGTCATTTAATCTTAGAACTGGTGACAAGAAAAATGTAGCCTGGAAGATACTTCCAAAGAAGCCGTGTAAAAATCTGATGAACACATTGAATAATTTACACCAGCAATTGGCAAAATGTAAGTGTATAACTTAATTAAAGAAGGAAGTTTAATCTGAGGAAGAGACAGCAATTACTTTGCCTTACTAAAAAAGAATGTTTATTTTATTGACAGGGAAATGGTTTACAATCTTATAGGCAAATGAGCATTAAAGCAAAATTTGTTGGAAGCTGAATGAGAGATTTATAAAATATCTATTTTACATCTACACAAATTTGTATAGAACCATCTTAGAATAATACAGTTCAAAAGGATGTTAAGGTGGTTGTTTAATTTTATCATTACTGAAATACCATGGAAAAAATAAGGGTTTCCACTGGTATATTTTCTTTTTACACAAAATATTTATTTTGAAGTCTGATACAGGTATTTTAAGCTACATTAGAAAATGCAGATGCTCTCAGTGGGGCAGGAACTGGGTTATGTGGGTCAGTACTGCGCCTGACTGGATACCTTCACTTGTTACAATAAGAACTCCTCCAGTTAGGCACAGTGGCTCATGCCTGTCAACCCAGCACTTTGGGAGATAAGAGGACTACCTGAGCCCAGGAGTTTAAGATCAGCCTGGGTAACTTGGCAAGACCTCATCTCTACAATAAATCAAAAAATTAGCCGGGTGTGGCATCGCCCGTAGTTCCAGCTGCTTGGGAGACTGAGGCAGAAGAATTGCCTGAGTCCAGCTGGTTGAGGTTGCGGTAACAATGAGTGTGCCACTGCACGCCAGCCTGGGCGACAGAGTGAGACTCTGACTCAAAAAAAAAAAAAAACTCTGTAAGATGATTATTGTCCCTCATTTATTCATTTTATTTATTTATTTATTTATTTATTTGAGTCAGAGTCTCATTGTTACCCTGGCTGGAGTGCCATGGTACACTCACGGCCACTGCAGTTTCCACCTCAGTCTTCCAAATAGCTGGAACCACAAGCATGTGCCACCACACCTGGCTAATTTTTTTGTTTATTGTAGAGTCAAGGTCTTGCCAAGTTGCGCAAGTTACTCTCATACTCCTGGACCCAGGCAATCCTCTCACCTCTGCCTCCCAAAGTGCTAGGATTACAGGCGTGAGCCACTGCACACAACTTGTTCCTCATATTTTAAAAAGTTTTTAAATTTTGAAACAGTCACAACTTTTTTCCTGATTAGATGCCCCATGACCTTTGAGTTGAGTGTACTTCCCACCAAATACGTTCTCCTACATCACCACAGCATAGCCATGAAATTCAGGAAGTTCACATTGAGCATGACTGCCACCATCATCCTCAGACACTTACATTCAAGCCTGCTGGTTCCTGTAATAACATTCTTCATACAGAAGGACCCAGTCCCAAATGGGTATTGTATTTAGCTCCAAGTCTCTTACTCTCCTTTCTAGAACTGTTCCACTGTTTCTTCTTCTTCTTTTTTTTTTTTTTTTTTTGACACTTAAAGATTATACTCACCATTGTAGAATGGTCCATGATATGGGTCTGGCTGCTTATCCTCATGATAGACAAGTTGTGCATCTCTGACAGAAGCATCAGGGAAGTGAGACTGCGCTCCTACTGGTACACGCATATCAGGTCACAGTGTTCCAGTTTGTCCTATTACTGATAAGGATACTCACTTTGATCACGTGATTAAGGTGTCTACTAGGCTTCTCTACTGTAAAGTTACTCTTTTGCTTTCTAAAGATTCTAGTGTTGACTTGTCCAGGATGAGGAAGAGTTGCTTTTTAAATTTTAATCTTGTGTGTTCCACCTGTAGGCACTTATATTTAAAAAAAAAAAAAAAAGAAGGCAGGACTATTGCATTTAACCCTGTGCCCAGTTAATATTCAGTTGCTCTCTGGTTATAATCTTTATTAACTCACATATAGTTATTTAATAACATGAACTTTTAAAAAAAAAACAACAACAGAGTCTTACTGTGTTGCCCAGGCTGGTCTCAAACTCCTGGCCTCAAGCGATTCTCCGGCATAGACTTCCCAAAACACTGGTATTACAGGCATGAGCCACTGCACCTGAACTTCTTTTGTCTGATGTTTGTCAGACAAGCAGGAGTAACTTTATATTTAACTTGAATAAAATGTACTCAACAGATCCTACAAAATGCTATGGCAAGCTTTGCAAAGGTTTACATATTATAAAGTTATGTAAACAAAGAGTTGGGTAGCTCAAGCCCTTTTAAAAACACAACAGATTTATACTGACACCATTATGAACTTTAGTTTTGACAGTTGGAAAGGAACACTAACACTCTATTTCTTCACAGTACAGCAGAGACCAAGAGATGATGGACTAATGGACTTAGCAATGAATGACTATGACTTCAATTCTGGAAAGAGGTTGCACATGATAGATTTGGAAATTCAAGAGGCGTTTTTGTTTTTTATGGCCTCTATTTTAAAAGGTTATAGATCATACTTAAGGCCAATAACACAAGCTCCATCTGAGACAGCCACAGATGCAGCCTCTCTTTTTGCCTTACAGGGTGAGTAACTGCATAGTTTTATAGCTTCATGTTATTGTCATATTATTATCTGAAAGATGAGTAGAAATTATCCAGGCAAGGGCAAAGTAAGAGTGTGTTTTAGGCAGAGAACAGTTTATGCAAAGTTCCTGAGGCCCAAAGGAAGTTTACAGCGTAACTAGGCATCATCAGGTGGTGGAAGGTGAAGTCAGGAGATAGACCTTTACTCTGTTTTCAGTAAGCAAGAACGCAAACATCAGTGAACACTGGAGGGAATGTTACTGCTGCTTGGAAAAAGCCGTGTGTGTGCTTGTATACTGGGGTGCCCAAAAAATGTGTACACATTTTAAGCGATGTTTAAAATGTATAACTAAAAGCTATATATTACTTTTAGTTCGTTGTAATCAGAAGTCAAATGTGACTTGTGTTCATCTTTTGCTATGGGTATATATTGAATATTACAATTTTAATACCGTTTTTTCCTTGCTTAAAATGTCTATACACTTTTTTGGGCACCCTCTGTGTGTGTGTGTATGTATGGGAGGGGTGAGGGGGAGGGAAAACAAGTATGTGTACTTAACATGCAAAGCTTTTGAAGGTAGATAGCAAATTTTAAAATATTTTCACATTTGCTAGTTCCTGTGTGATCTTCAAGATGGTGAGGGGACAGTGGAGACAATTCCAGTGAGGGTCTGGAGATGGTGTTTATGTTCCTTTCCTGTCGCTTTCCTGTTTCTTTGTCAGGTCATTTCCTCCTTGGGCACATGGACGTGGTGGGATGTGGGGCATAGATGACAGGATGGATAGAGTTCCTTCTAGCTCAGCTCAGGTATTCTGTGAAACTTTGAACAATGTTGTATATTCTGATGTGCTATATTTATATTGAACAGCTTTCTTAAGAAGCCGGGACCGGTCACATCAAAAATTCTATAACATGATGACCAAAACACAAATGTTTATTCGCTTCATTGAAGAATGTTCTTTTGTCAGTGACAAAGATGCAAGCCTAGCATTTTTTGATGATTGTGTAGATAAAGTAAGTATGCCTACAGTGCCCTAACTTATTTTGCCTGACGACTATAAAAGCTATGAGTTATAGTTTCTATTTACAGCTTTTAACAAAGTCTAAATTAATTCAGTTTTGAGCATTGACCATTTACAGTGAAAGTTTTGGTAGCCTGCTAGAAATTATAGAGCACGCTTCTTATAAGTGCCTTGTAGGGTTTTACTAAGCCATGAGTTTTATTTTAGCAGGCAGATCCCTACCCCACCTGCCCACTGACCCAGTGGGAACGTTTTTAAGGCTGTGCGCCTTTACCTTGGACATCCTTCACCTTCATTCATCTCCTCTTTGTGTCTGGAATGGACGGTCACATGCTGCAAGTAGGTGTAAGGCATAGTGGATATTTTACCTGAATACTTCTGCAGTTAAGAGTGAGTTTGGTAGTTTAAATTAATTCTACTATTTCAAATGTGTGTATGAAACCTTCCCCTTCGGTCCTCATGTCATTAGGTGGGACAGAGCAAGTAGGTATCCATGCTGGAGAGAGAGGAGGTGGGGAGTGGTAGTCCAGAGAGGGTGTCAGAGCCTGAATCAGGCAAGGAAGGAGGAGCAGCCTAGCATGGGGTGTTGGAGCCCACACCCAGAGAGGAGCGTGTCATGCAGAGGTTTGGTCTCGCTTGAGAGTCAGGACAAGCAGCTAAGAGAGTGTCCGTCTTCCAGAGCAGACTGCCACAGGGTATCAGAACCTAAGTAGAATGAGAAGAGCGTTTGTACAAAGGTGAGGACAACACAGAGGGTCAGACTCTGGCCAGGGTGAGGGGTCTGCCCCCATGGGTGGGGGCAAATCGGTTGTCAGAGTTTGATCTGTCTGAGGGAGGTGCCAGCACGGGGGGGGGGGGGGCCAGGATTTGGCCGGAGGGGAATTGTCAAAACCAAATTAAGGTGAAGAAGATGGGAGAGTGTTACATATGAGGAGAGCATTGATGAAATGTGAATTTTGAAGAAAATGAAGTTTCTGACTGTCAAGAAGGTATTTACAAATACAGAAGTAGAGAAAACTAGAGTGAACCCTGTGGTACTGGTAGAGAATTGGAGGTTTGGTGGTATTATTGGTTTTTAGTGATAGATACAGATCCAAGTGTAGCTCTAAGTGCATGTGTCTGTTTGTATACACGTTTCCCCAGCTCTGTACATGGAGAGGGCCTGAGAGCGGCCACACCCGACACCAGTGAGCTCAACTAATGCATAGAATTTGGCTTCCAAATACTAGTCTCCACCAAAAGAATCAGGACACAGAGAAATGGCTTGTCCCAGGTATAGGGCAGGGAAACTAAGGTGAGCCCTTGTTCCTTGTGCTAGAAAACAAGGACTTGCTCCTAGATTTATGAAGGCATATTAAAACACAAGAAACGGCATACACACAGAATCTATTTGACGGGATTCCCACAGCGTGCTCTCAAAGATGAAGGGAGAAGGAGTTACTTGTACTATATTTGAAGCTTTTCCATAAATCTGTAATTATTTAAATATTTATATAGTATCCATGATCCTATACCCATGATAATAGAAAAAAAAAAGAAGCAAAGCTTTATCATATATTAGCTCAACAATTTATAGTTGTAAAGTTATTTAAAGAAGTTCATCACTTTCAAATTTCTGTAACTGTGTGAGAAAATTGGAGTTCTTTTTTTTTTTTTGGCACAACAGCCAAAATATAACTCATCCCTCAATAGTCAGAAATTGGCTCAATTCCGAGTTTAACATAAAACTGTTCTTTACTGATTGTTAACTAAGTATCAAATGTGCCATAAAAATGAGAAGTGATTCTTACTATGCATGGTATAACAGGAAAAATACCATATTGGGAATCAGACACATTCTCATCTCAACTGTTACACTATAACTTGAGTCATTTAGTCTTTTTCTATTGTTTTATTATCATGCTTTTAAAAATGTGAGGAGAGCATTATATCCACATATCTCATGGTGTTCTGAGTAGTATCATATAATCAAAAAGTAGAAAATATTTTGACTGCTTTTATATTTGACTGAATTTCATTCATGTGTATAATTAGTAGCTTGTTTAGTTTTCATGGCATAGAAACGTTCAATTTTTGAGTGATTTGTACATACGAACAGCAGGGACAAGTTCAGAGCCTTGTGTTGGCATTTACCTTTTCCTTGCATTTAGAACACTTGAGGGAAGGGTCATATAGAGAAATGCCATTTTTGGTGCTGACAGAGAATTTTTTTTAACTTTAATTTTTTATTTTAAAGATGTGGGGTACAATTCAAGGTTAGGTATACAAATGTTCATTATGCAGGTACTCTTGTTGATGAGGTGTGCCCCCCTCCTCCCCAGGCAGATTCCCACTACTGCCAATCCCGCTTCCCCGCCCCTCTCCCGGCAGTTTCCTGCTACTGCCAATCCTTTAGTATTACGATAATTCTTCAAGGTCCGCTTATGAGTGAGAACATGTGGTACTCAGTTCTTTGTTTCTGTGAAAGATCACTCAGTATTATAGACTTGAAGTCCATGCAG
>CAUYQG010255941.1:0-10223 GCA_963574415.1 Tarsius wallacei
AAAAAAAAAAATGCATTAAAAAATAAAATTTTTAAAAAAAATCCTTAAAAAAAAAAAAAAAAAAACCGGCAACGGTTAAAATTTATAACCACCACCAAAAAAAAAAAAAAAAAAAAAAAAAAAAAGGAGAGCAAACTTAACAAGAAATGCTAAGATAGCTCTCAAACTCTGAGAGATACAAAAGAAGACCTGAACAAAGAGAAAGGTATGCCATGTTCTTAGTGAGGAAGATTCAACATAACCAAAATGTCATTCTTCCTACATTAATCTAGAAATATAAGACAGTCCCAATAAAAACAAACAGGACTTTTTTAAATAAGCAAACTTATTTTAAAGTTTATTCAGAAAAACAAATACTGCCAGGAAAATTCTAAAAAATAAAGATAATGAAGAAGAACTAACTTTATCAGGTATCAAAACATGCCTAAAGCTAGGGTAATTAGAACAATGTGGTCCTAACATAAGTATACTGATTAATGTAACAGAATAGAAAGTCCAGAAATTTAGATCCCCTCTCACTGTGAGAGCTTTTCTGCGCTCTCAATAAATTCTGCTTTCTCAAAAAAAAAAAGTCCAGAAATAGACCCA
The DNA here is from genome assembly GCA_963574415.1 of Tarsius wallacei. Taxonomy (NCBI): domain Eukaryota; kingdom Metazoa; phylum Chordata; class Mammalia; order Primates; family Tarsiidae; genus Tarsius; species Tarsius wallacei. Next base: position 589 of record CAUYQG010255941.1, read on the forward strand.
AGTGTCCATGATATGTGGCAAAGTATATAATATATAGTAAATGATAAAAGGATATTTTTGCAAGTGGGAGAAAGAAAATCAGTTCAGTAAAAGGTGTTGCAGCTGGGCTCGGTGGCTGAACCTGTAATCCCAGCACTCTGGGAGGCCAAGGCGAGAGGATTGAGTGAGCCTGCAGGTTCAAGACCAGCCTGGGCAACATAGTGGGACCTCATCTCTACAGTAAATCAATAAATTAGCTGGGCGTGGTAACACGCACCTGTACTTCTGGCTACTTGGAAGGCTAAGGCGGAAAAATCTCCTGAGCCCAGCAGGTCAAGGCTGCGATGGCCGTGAGTATCCAGCCTGGGCAACAGAGAGAAGCTCCAACTCAAAAAAAAAGGTGCTGCAACAAATGAATAGCATCATCTTTTTATTTTTTTGAATTGGAGTCTCATTCCGTTGGCCAGACTAGAGTGCAGTAGCATGCTCACCACCACCCCAGCGTCAACCTGCTGGGCTCAAGTGATCCTTCCGCCTCAGTCTTCCAAGTAGCTGGAACTACAGGCATGTGCTACCATGCCCAGCTAATTTTCTTGATTCATTGTAGAGATGAGGTCTCGCCAAGTTGCCCAGGCTGGTCTCGAAACTGTGGGCTCAAGCAATCCTCTCACCTCGGTTTCCCAAAGTGCTAGGATTACAGGCTTGAGCCACCACGCCCAGCCATGAATAGCATCTTTAAAAAAATTAAGTTGGTCGGCTCGGTGGCTCAGCCTGTAATCCCGTGCTTTGGGAGGCTGAGGGGAGTGGATTGCCTGAGCTCCGCAGGTTCAAGACCCGCCTGGGCAACTAGGTGAGATCCCAGGAGTTTGAGACTGGCCTGAGCAACAAAGTGAGACACCGTCTCTACAAAAAATAGAAGGATGAGCTGGGCATGGTGGTGCGCCACCTCTAGTCCCAGCTACTCAGGAGGTTGAAGCAGGAAGACAGCTTGAGCCCAACAGCTGGAGGGTGTGGTGAGCCATGATTGTGCTACTGTACTCTAGCCTGGGCAACAGAGTGAGACCTCAAAAAAAAAAAAAGTATAGGCCAATAAATATAATCAGTTAAGATCCCACACTTTTTCATGACTAACAATTCTTTTTTTTTTTGAGTTGGAGTCTCACTTTATCACACAGGCTGGAGTGCAGTGGCACACTGCTGGCCACTGCAGGCTCGACCTGTTGGGCTCAGCGGATCCTTCTGCCTCAGTCTTCCAAGTAGCCAGAACTACAGGCGCTCGCTACCATGCCCAGCTAATTTTTTTTTAACTTATCGTAGAGACAAGGTCTCACCATGTTGCCCAGTCTAGCCTCAAACCCGTGGGCTGAGGCAATCCTCTTGCCTCGGCCTTCCAAAGTGCTGGGATTATAGGCTTGAGCCACCACACCCAGCCATGACAAACTATTCTAAATAAAAAGGTAAATGACAATCTGGAAAAACAACTGCAATTCATATCACTGACAAGATGCTAAATTCCTTAATATACAATTTTTACAAAATCACTTTAAAAATACCAAAGTCAGCCAAGCACAGTGGCTCACACCTATAATCCCAGCACATTGGGAGGCCAAAGTGAGAGGACTGCCTGAGCCCACGGGTTTGAGACCAGCCTGGGCAACTTGGCAAGACCTCATCTCTACAATAAATCAAAAATTGGCTGGGCATGGTGGTGTGTGTCTGTAGTTCCAGCTACCTGGGAGGCTGAGGCGTAAGGATCTCCTGAGCCCAGCAGGTCAAGATTGCAGTGGCCATGAGCATGCCACTGCACTCCAGCGACAGAGTGAGACTCCAACTCAAAAAAAAAAAATCAAAGCCCATTAGAAAAGTAGGCAAAGAATATGAACAGCTTTTTCATAGAAAAGAAAATGTAAATGGTCCTTCAGTCTTACTGCAACCAAAGACATAAATTAAAACTACTCCTGAGATGAGTGTTTATTCTATTACTCTTTCAACTTTTCTGTAGGTTAAACTTTGGTTTGGGAACTGAGGGGTGAAACCTTCACAGAGAAACTATTTTTTCACCTGCCACCCTGGCAAAGATCAGACTGTGTGGTACCACAGTGTTGGTAAGGGTGTGAGTAAACAGACTGCCACACACTGCATAGGAGCATATTGGATAAAACCACTATGGAGGTTATCTGTAAGAGCGATCAGTATTAGAAATTCACGTACTCACCAACCCAGTACTTCTCTGTAAGTAACTGCATAAATACACTTGACCACTCATGGACTGGTGCACAGATAAAGTCAGTCAGGTCAGTGCTGTCAGTACTAGTAAAATTAAAACTCTTTACAATTCCATCAATAAAGCACAAGCTAAATAAACTAATGTACATCCTGATAGTGGAATATTATCCAGTTATAAAAGACAATGAAGAAGATCTTATATACTGATGATGAACTAGCACAAAGAAACATTCAGAGAAAAAAAGCAAGGGAATATAGTGTGCTAGTTTCATGTAAGAGAAAAGAAGTCTCTGTGTATTTGTCTACGTGTGCACAAAACACCCCTGAAGGGACACATGAGAACTGGTAACACTGGCTGCCTCAGGGGAGAGGATCTGGTAGCCAGGGGCAAGAGAGAAGAGAAATGTTCCCATGTATATTCTGTTTTACCTTTTGCATTCTGTGTCATGTGCACGTTCTCCTGAGTTGAAAAGCTAAAATTAAAAAATAATGAACAAAGCTTTCACTGGAAGCAGCAACCTTCTTCTCTGAGCTTCTATGACTGTATTTCTACCCTGCTCTGTGTTCATTCTGACTCTCTCAGTCTCCCCTCATTGACTGTAGTCCCCTTTGGGACAAGGTCATAACTGAATCTCCTTGTATTCCCTAGAGCACCCAGACCTCATTTGATGCCAAGCGGAAAGTCACTGCAAGTCTGTTCACTGTGCTAAACTAGTCCACTGGTGCAAACAATCCATTTCTTTGGGGGAACATTTTTCTGAAGTTGTTTTTGCTAAGTTGACCAATGCTCAGGGCAGGAAACTTTGCTTCGTTAAGCAACAAAATTAGCCAAATAAGCTGGAAGAATTTTCAGCACAGCAAGTTAACAGTACTGAAAACAAAGGAATTTCAGTTAATGAATGAAAGCTAATTTCAGAGAATTTGAAGCCTGAAAACACACATACTGAAGAAAATGATTATTGACACATTTTATAATAATAGCTGGAATGGCACAGCAATACCCAGATTGAAGGAAGACCAAATGACATTAATTTGTTGTGACGGTTATCACAAATACCCATGTATATGATGCCAAGCCTTGTCTCAATCAAACATCAACAAACATATTAAAGATTTTCTTCCACAATGCCAGCTACCTACATTTTTACACCCTCTTATCTGTTCAGGAATGACAAACAAAGGGATTGAACTAACTGCTGCTAAGAACGTGGACAAAGAATCAGTTTTAGAGCTAAAAATAGGCCAGGCACAGTGGCTCATGCCTGTAATCCCAGCACTTTGAGAGGCTGACGCAAGGAGGACTGCTTGAGTTCAGAAGTTCCAGACCAGCCTGAGCAACATAACAAGAACCTATCTCTACAAAAAAAAAAAAAAACACCAAAAAGCTAGAAACAAGCCCCCCATCTCTCTAGAAACAACCCCAGAGCCCTTTCATTTCATAGGATAAGATCCTTTGTCCGGGGAGGTATCCTCAGTCCTGGCTGCAACAGATTCTGTTAAGAGCACAGCCAGGACCAGATTCCTGCCACCAGTCACACATGAGCACATCAGGCCACACAGGCTGCAGACCCCTTGCCTGATTTCCTGCCAGGAACATGCTCTGCTGGAGAGCACCAGTGTAGACAATCTAATCCCCAAGAGCTCCTAATGGAATTGTCACATGGAAGATGGTTACCATTCCCAACACAAAGAGAGCAAGAGTTGTTTGTGAGGGGAAGAGTGGTACAGGAGAGAGTCAAGAGATGAGACTCACCTGGGCCCTATTCCTTGAGGCCAGGGTCCAGGACCCACTATAGCTCTCCCCAGCATGCCAGCTGCAGCCTTCTTTGGCGCCTTCCAACTACTTCTCCCCTCCCAGGAATCCCTCCAACTCTGCAGCCCCTTCATACCCCTGCAGCCAAGGGCCTCTTGTCTCCATGCTTCCCATCCTGCTCACCATTGGCCCATATTGGGCCCCAAGACTCCTTCCACACTCTTGAAGACATAGGATGGTGGTCTGGGCTCACAAACCGTCTAACTGCTGGGATCTAACCACTGTAGCTTCCTGTCAAGTCACAATGTATAAAGCCTCACAGATATGTAGAAATCACATCTGCACGGTGCTCAGCCCCTAAAATTTGGTCAATGTCTAAAAAACAAAGTTTCTGTTTGTCTCAAATTGTAAGGCCTGATACAAGTTTTAACTGTTCCTTTTTCATATCAGTAGTCTGGTACCAAGTTAATATTTTCCAGCTAACAGGAGAGCTATGGATTATGATATGCTCTGGCACCACACAATTCTTCCAAATGTTCACAGTCCCTTCTCAAACTGGAATGTGCTTGTCTTCCTGACATTTAGAGGCAGAGGAAGGAAAAGCTACAGAATTTCAGAGCTAGGAATGATGTTTTTACGATGAAGAAACTGATCATGCCACATGATCCAGGTCATAGAGTGAGCTATAACAGTCAACACTCTTGTTCTGGCTGGGCGTGCAGTGGCTCATACCTATAATCCCAGCACTTAGGGAGGCCAAGGCAAGAGGACTGCCTGAGCCCAAGAATTCGAGATCAGCCTGAGCAACATAGTGAGACCTTGTCTCTACAAAAAAGTACACACAAGAAAATTAGCCGAGTGTGGTAGCACATGCCTGTAGTCCCAGGTACTAGGGAGGCAGAGGTGGAACGCTCTCCTGAGCCCAAGAGGCTAAGGCTGCAGTGAGTAATGATCATGCCACTACATCCCAACCTGAGAGACACTGAGACCTCACTTCAAAACACACACACACACATACACTGGTTCCAAACTTTGTGTTTTCCACAGAAGTATTCCTAGCTCAGGAACATTTCCGTGATATAGAGTTGATCCCCCAGCACCTCTCAACAAAATAATTTGTTTTAATCTGTTTAAGAGTAGTCTAGCATCAGATTTTTTTTTTTTTGAGTTGGAGTCTCATTCTTGTTGCCCAGGCTGGAGTGCAGCCACCGCAGCCTCGACCTATTGGGTTCAGGTGATCCTTCCATCTCAGCCTTCCAAGTAGCTAGAACTACAGACACACGCCACCATGCCCGGCTAATTTTTTTTTATTTATTGTAGAGACGAGATCTCACCAAGTTGCCCAGGCTGGTCTCAAACCCCCAGGCTCAGGCAATCATCTCGCCTCAACTTCCCAAAAGTGCTGGGATTACAGACTGAGACACCTCGCCTGGCCAGGTTCTTTTCCTTTTTTTTCTTCTTTTTTGGAGGTAATCCTTCCACCTCAGCCTCCAGAGTAGCTAGAACTACAGACATGTGCCAACATGGCTAATTTCCTAATTTATTGTAGAGAGAAGGTCTTACCAATTTACCTAGGTTGGTCTCGAGTCCCTTGGCTCAGGCAATCCTTTCGCCTCAACCTCCCAAAGTGCTAGGATTACAGGCGTGAGCCACCATGCCCAGCTTAGATTCAGATTTAAAGGTTTACTATAACCAGTGACAAAGTACTGTTACTTGTTTTGTGGCAAAAATATATTTAAGCCAGGTGTGCAGTGGCTCACACCTGTAATCCTAACGCTTTAGGAGGCAGAGGGGAGAGGATTGCCTGAACTCTGGGGTTCCAGTCCAGCCTGGGCAAATTGGTGAGACTTCATCTCTACAATAAATTTTTTAAAAATTAGCCAGGCATGGTAGCGCACGCCTGTAGTTCCAGCTACTTGGAAGGCTGAGGCAAAAGGAGCACAGCAGGTCTAGGCTGCGGTGACCATGATCGTGCCACTGCACTCCAGCCTGGGCAACAGAGTGAGATTCCAACTCAAAAAACATATATACATATATATATTAGCCATTTATAAGTGTACACTTCAGTGGCATTCAGTATGTTTACACTGTTGTACAGACATCACCACAATCTTTTTCATCTTCCCAAACTATACCTTTGTCTTTTTTTTTTTTTACTTTTATTTTATTTATTTATTTATTTTTAAGTGAGAAAGCAGGATTTATTGAGAGGACAGAAAAGCTCCCACAGCAGGAGGGGACCCAAAGGAGATGCCTGTCTTTTTTTTTTTTTTAATTGAGCTGGAGTCTCACTCTGTTGCCCAGGGTAGAGTGCAGTGGCACGCTCATGGCTACCACAGCTTCCACCTGCTGGGTTCAGGTGATCCTTCCACCTCAGCTTTCCAAGTAGCTGGAACCACAGGCATGCACCACTATGCCTGGGTAATTTTTTTTATTTTTAAAGAGATGAGACCTCGCCAAGTTGCCCAGGCTGGTCTTGAACCCCTGAGCTCAGGCAATTCTCTCACCTCAGCCTCCCAAAGTACTGGGATTACAGGCATGAGCTACCGCACCTGTCTTATACCTTTGTCTTAACTAGAAATTTAACTTCTCATTTTAACTAAAGGTTCTTATAGAACTTGCTAAAGTTTTTTCTGTTAAAGACAGTCATCTGACAACCTCTGTCCCCTAGGCTATCTGGGTATTAAGGACACAACAAACCCTCTGTTCTTTCAATCTAAGGAACTGCCTGCTTGAGGCAATACTATAAAATTCCTTAATGGACTGAGTCATGACTCTTATGATCAAGCACCATCAAAGGCAGCCAATGAAACAGCTGACCATGAAGACACTATTCCAAAATGAAAAAAGCATCTGCTGACCATGGTGGCTTATGCCTGTAATCCCAGCACTTTGGGAGGCAGAGGTAAGAGGATTTCCTGAGCTCAGGGGTTCGAGACAAGCTTGGGCAACATGGCGAGACTTCATCTCTACAATAAATCAACAAACGAGCCAGGCATGGTGGCACATGCCTGTAGTTCCAGTTACTTGGAAGGCTGAGGCAGAAGAATCACCTGAGCCCAACAGGCCGATGCTGGGGTGGCCGTGAGTGTGCCACTGCACTCTACCCTGGGCAATAGAGTGAGCCTCAAGCTCAAAAAAAAAAAAAAAAAAATGCTTTCAGTAAACTAGGAATAGAAGGAAGCAGAAGTAAACCTCCTTAACATAATAAAGGCTATACATGAAAAACTAACAGCTAACATCACACTCAATGGTGAAAGACTAAAAGCTTTTCCCCTAAAATCAGGCAAAAGACAAGGACACCTACTTTTGCTACTTTTATTTAATACACTACTGGAAAGTTCTAGCCAGAGGAATTAGGCTAGAAGCTCTTCCCATTCTTTATCTATGCTTTCTCCCCAGGCATCTAAATTGAACAGGAAGAAGTAAATTATCTCTGTTCCCGGATAAATGATCTTATATGTAGAAAATCCTAAAGATCTCACATATACATACACACACACACACACACACACACACACACACACACACAACTCTTAGAGCTAACAGATAAATTCAGCAGAGTTGCTAGATACAAAATGGATACATGCAAAAATCAGCTGTATTTCTATACACTAACAGTGAAAAAATCTAATAAGAAAACATTCCCCTTACATCGAAAAGAATAAAAATACTTAGGAATAAATGTAACCAAGGAGGTCAAAAGATAAACACTAAAACTATAAAATATTGCTGAAAGAAATTAAAGACACAGGGCCAGGCACCGTGGCTTACCTCAATAATCTCAGCACTTTGGGAGACTGAGGCACGAGGATCGCTTGAGACCAGGAGTTTGAGACCAACCTAGGCAACATAGTGAAGCTCTGTCTCTACAAAAAAAAAAATTTTTTTAATTAGTCTGGTATGATGGTGCACACCTATAGTCCCAGCTACTCAGGAGGCTGGGGCAAGAGAATCATTTGAGCCCAGGAATCGAGGCTGCAATGAGCTGGGATGGCACCACAGAGACAACAGAGGCGCTGTCTCTTTTAAAAAAAAAAAAAGGAAGAAAGAAATTAAAAGACACAAATAAATGAAAAGCAAGCCATGTTCCGGGATTAAAAGATTTAATATTTTTCACACTTCCAGACTTTAAACTTTACTATAAGGCTACAATAATCAAAACAGCCTGGTACTGGTACAAGAACAGGCATATGGACCAATGGAACAGGAAAGAGATTCTGGAAGCAAAACCTCAATTTCAAGCCTCATCTTCAACAAAGCATCCACCAACAACCAATGAGGAGAGGAGAAACTCTTCAGTAAATGGTGCTGGGAAAACTGGCAGACCACATGGAGAAGATTGAAACAGGACCCCTACCTAACATCATACACAGAAATCAACTCTAAATGGATCAAAGACCTAAACGTAAAACCTCAAACTATAAGAATCTTAGAAAACACAGGAGACACCCTTACAAAAACTGGAGTAGGCAATCATTTCCTGATCAAAACCCCAGATATCCATGCCATAAGAGAAAGGATAGAGGGGCAACCCCCTCGAGTCCCCTCCCACTGTGGGAGCTTTTCTGTTCTCTTAATAAACCCAAGCTTTTAGCCGGGCTCAGTGGCTCAGCCTGTAATCCCGCGCTTTGGGAGGCTGAGGTGAGTGGATTGCCTGAGTCCGCAGGTTTGATACCCGCCTGGGCAACTTGGCAAGACCTCACCTCTATAAAAAATCAAAAGTTAGCCATGCGTGGTAGCGCGCGCCTGTAGTTCCAGCTACTTGGAAGGCTGAGTGGACGGATCGCCGGAGCCCAGCAGGTTGAGGCTGTGGTGGCCGGGAGTGGCCACTGCACTCCAGTCTGGGAGACAGAGTGAGACTCCAACTCAAAAATATAGTAATAAATAAAAATAAATAAAAATAAATAAAAAGTGGGCAAAAGACATGAATAGACACTTCTCAAAAGAAGATAACGGGCAGCCAACAGACACATGAAAAAGTGCTCAGCCTCACTAATCATCAGAGAAATGCAAATCAAAAATCAAAACCACACTGAGATACCACCTAACTCCAGTAAGAATGGCCATCATTAATAAAACAAACAAGCTGGGCTCGGTGGCTCAGCCTGTAATCCCGCTTTTTGGGAGGCTGAGGTGAGTGGATTGCCTGAGCCCGCGGGTTCAAGACCCGCCTGGGCAACTTGGCAAGACCTCATCTCTACAATAAATCAAAAAAAACTAGCTGGGCATGGTAGCATGCGCCTGTAGTTCCAGCTACTTGGAAGGCTGAGGCAGAAGGATCACCGGAGCCCAGCAGATTGAGGCTGCAGTGGCCGGAAGCAGCCACTGCACTCCAGTCTGGGCGACAGAGTGAGACTCCAACTCAAAAAAAAAAATTAAAAAATAAAAAATAAAACAAACAACAACAGATGCTGGCAAGGATGTGAAGAAAAGGAAACACTTCTATACTGCTGGTGGGAATGCAAACTAGTTTAAACTCTGTGGAAAACAGTGTGGCAATTTCTAAAAGAACTAGAAATTGATCTTCCATATGACCCAGCAATCCCCCTACTTGGAATATACCCAGAGGAGCTCAAATCATTGTACAAAAAAAAAAAAAAAAAACCTGTACACACATGTTTATTGCAGCACTATTCACAATACCAAAAACATAGACCTATCCGTGCTGCCCATC
>CAUYQG010255947.1:0-12321 GCA_963574415.1 Tarsius wallacei
CGCCAGCGCCCCCCCGGGGGGGGGTGGGGGGGCCGGGTGCGGCCCATGCAACCCTGGTGGGGCAAACCACACAAACAAACAAAAAAAAAAAAAAAAAAAAAAAAAAAAGCTTGAAATATTAGGTGAAAATTTTTACTAGGCAGGCACTTAAAATTTTGAGAAGGAAAATGACTTGATTAGGCTTGTGCTTTAGGAGGACAAATCTAGCTGTGCTTTTTAATGGAAGCGACAAGCCAGATGCGAATTATAAAGCTAACAGCATATTCTTTTAATGAATTGCTGGATTCAACTTGCTGGGGTTTTTTCCCTTTTCTTGTTTACCATTTTGGCCATCCTAAAGTGGCATTGTTAAGTACATCCACAGTGCTGTATAATCATTGCCACCAACCATCTCCAGAACTTTGCCATTACCCCAAACTAAAATTCTGTACCCATTAAGCAATAACTCCCCCATTATCCCCTCCATGAAGACCCTGCTAACCTATTCTACTTTCTGTCTCTATGAATTTGACGATTCTAGGTAATTCATAGAAGCGGCATCATATAATATTTGTCCTTTTGGGTCTGGCTTATTTCATTCAGCATGTCTTAAAAGTTTATTTATTTTGTAGCATGTATCATATTTGTATTCCTTTTTGAACAATATCCCATTATATGTATATATCATAGTTTGTCTATCCATTCATTTGCTGATAGATTTTTTTTTTTTTTTGAGTTGGAGTCTCACTGTGTCACCCGGGTTGGAGTGCAGTGGCACACTCATGTCCACCCCAGCGTCGATCTGCTGGGTTCCAGTGATCCTTCTGCCTCAGCCTTCCAAGTAACCAGAACTACAGGGATGCACTACCATGCCCGGCTAATTTTTTTTTTTCTTTTTGATTTATTGTAGAGACAAGGTCTCGTCAAGTTGCCTGGGCTGGTCTCAAACCTGCGGGCTCAGGCAACCCACTTGCCTTGGCCTCCCAAAGTGCTGGGATTACAGGCTGAGCCACTGAGCCTGACCAACATTTTTATTCCCCCCTACCATTTGGTTGTGGTGATAACACTGCTATAACATTATTTTGCTAGTATTTTGTTGAGGATTTTTGTATCTATATTCACAAAGGATACTGGTGTAGTTTTATTTTCTTATAATGTCTTTGTCTTGTTTTGCTATCAGGGTAACGCTGCCTTCATAAAACGAGTTGGGAAAAATTCCCTCTTCTACTTTCTGAAAGAGAATGTGCTGAAGTGGTATTGTTCCTTCCTTGAATATTTGGTAGAATTCACCAGCGAAAATATCTAAACTTAAGGTTTTCGTTGTTAGATTTTTAACTATAAATTCAATGTATTTAATACATATGGCACCCTTTAGATTATGCTACTTCCTCTAGAGTGAATTTTGATGATTTGTGTATTCAAAGACTTACTCCATGTCATCTACATTGTCAAGTTTATGGGCATAGAATAGCTCACAGTATTCCCTTTTTATCCTTTTTAATGTCTGTAGATAACCCCTCTTTCATTCCTGATATTACTAGTTTGTGTCCTCTCCCTGCCTCCCCATCAGTCTGGCCAGGGATTTATCAGTTTAATCGGCCCTTTTCAAAGAGTCAGCTTTGCTTTCCATTATTTTCTCTATTGTTTTTCTGTTTTCTTGATCTCTGCTTTTATTTTCAGTTCCTTCTTTTTGCTTGCTTTGGTGCTTAATTTGCTCTTCTCTTTCTATTTTCTTAGGGAGGAGGTTTGAATTACTGATTTAAGACCTTTCCTCTTTTCGAATATAAGTATTTTATGCTAAGTCCAACTTTAGATGCATCTGACATAGACATAAATTGTATTTTGACTTTTATTCAGTTCAAATATTTTCTAATTTTTTCTTCTTTGACACATGGGTTATTTGCAAGTTTGTTGTTAACTTCCAAATATTTGGGGATACTCCAAATCTCTTTTACTGATTTCTAATTCAATTCCTTCATAGCCCAAAATCATATTTTATATGATTTCAATTCTTTAAAATATTTTAGGGTTTGCTTTATGACCCATGATAAAGTTTATCTTGGGGAATGTTTCATGTGCACTTGAGAAGAATGAGTATTTTGCTGTTGTAGATGAAATGTCGCCTAAATGTCAATTGTGTTGCTAGTGTTGTTCAGATCTATATCCCTGCAGTTTTCTCTCTTCTTACTTTGATTATAGAAAGTAGAGTACTGATGGAATATTATGCAGCCATAAAGAAGGACAAAATTATGAATTTCACAGCAACTTGGATGGACTTAGAGGCTATAATACTGAGTGATCTATCACAGAAACAAAGAAGCGAGTATCACATGTTCTCACTCATAAGCGGGCCTTGAACAACTATCGTAATACTCTAAGAAAGGGATTGGCAGTAGCGGGAAACTGCCAGGAGAGGGCGGAGGCGGGATTGGCATTAGTGGGAAACTGACGGGAGGTGGGGCACACCTCATCAACAAGGGTACTTGCATAATGAACATTTGTATACCTAACCCTGAATTGTACCCCACATCTTTAAAATAATTTTTTTTAAGAAAAGAAAGTGAAGTACTGAAATCTTTTAGTATAATTGCATATTTTTAAAAAACTTCTTTCAGGCCTGTCGCCTTTTGCTTGATACATTTTGAAGCTAGGTAGTTAAGGGCATACACATTAATGATCGTTAAGCCTTTTGGATAAACTGAACTTTGTATCATTATGTAATGTCCCTCTTTATCCCTGGTAATTTGCTTTGTTGTGACATCTACTTTGATGCTAATTTAGCCACTCTATCTTTCTCTTCATTAGTATTGACGTGGTATATCTTTCTCTAGCTGTTTACTGTTGAACTATTTATATCATTACATTTAAAATGGGTTTCCTGTAGAGCGCACATAGTCGGGTAATGCTTCTTAAATCCAGTCTGACAATCTGTTATTTCTTCATCCTGCAGTTCCAACTTTCCCTTTGATACTGTTTCCCTTCAGACTGAAAAACTTTTAGCATTTATTCTAGAGCAGATCTTCTGGCAAATGATTTATTTTCCTTTATCTGAGAATGTCTTTATTTCACCTTCATTCCTGAGGGATATTTCTGCTGGAGACAAAATTGTAGGTTGATAGTTCTTTTATTTTTTATTTATTTATTTATTTATTTATTGAGTTGGAGTCTCACTCTGTCGCCCAGACTGGAGTGCGGTGGCAAGTTCCCGGTCACTACAACCTCGACCTGCTAGGCTCCGGCGATCCTTCTGCCTCAGCCTTCCAAGTACCTGGAACTACAGGCACACGCCACCACGCCCTGCTAATTTTTTTGATTTATTGTAGAGATGAGGTCTCACCAAGTTGCCCAGGCGGGTCTTGAACCCGCAGGCTCAGGCAGTCCACTCACCTCAGCCTCCCAAAGCGTGGGATTACACGCTGAGCCACCAAGCCCGGGTGATAGTTCTTTTATTTCAGAATGTTAAAATGTTGCTCCATTGTCTTCCATCCTCCATAGTTTCTGATGAGAAATCTATCATTCAGAACACAGTTCCTCTATGTAGTATATTATTTTTCTCTGATTGCTTTCGAGTTTAAAAAAATCTTTGTTTTCAGCAATTTCATTATGACACTTATGGGCATAGTTTTTTGGGGGGGGCTTTATCTTATCTGAGATTCACTGGATTTCTGGAATCTATACACTTGTTTCCTTCATTGGATTTGGAGTTTTCACCCATTCGTTTTTCAAATATTTTTTCTGTATCAGTCTCTTTCTCTTATTAGACTTCAATAACAAATTAGACTTTTTGATATTGACCCCATGGGTTTCTGAGGCCCTATCCATTTTTAAACAAATATTTTTGCTGTATATTCTTCAAGTTAAAAAATTTCTATTGTTCTATCTATGAGTTCACTAACTCTTCTCTCTTCTATCATCTACATTTTGCTATTAAGGTTATCCAATGAACAGTGTATTACACAGTTCCAAAGTTTCCATTTGGTTCTTTTTTATACCTATTTCTATACTGGGGATTTCTATTTTTCCATTCATTTCAAAAAGTATACAGTTTTATCTCACAGAGTATGAGAACAACTGTCTTAGTGCCACTGTCTTATAATTCCAACTGCTAGGTCATCTTGGGGTAGTCATCTGTTGATTGGCTTTTCCCTTGAGAGTTGGGCCTTTTTTCCTGGTTCTTTGTATGATTAGCAATTTGGGGTTGTATCCTGGGCATTTTGATTATGTTGCGAGACTCATGGGCCTGTTAAAAGACTCTTGAGAGTGCTGATTTTGTTTGCATGAAAAGGCAATCAATTCAATTAGGTTTAGATAAGAAGCTCTGTCTTGCCATCTGTGAGTTCCATGTCACTTCCATTTTCAAAGCTGTTTATGTCTGCCTCCTACATATACCATTTACTCTAGAATTTGGAATAGTGGTTTATATTGTAGGTTAGTTCTCAAAGCTGTTGCTATATTTCTTTAGCTCTGTTACATGTATAAGCCTAGGACTTGTGCCAGTTCCTATACAGAATTAAGAGATCTGCTTATCTGGCTCTCATCCTCTAGAAACAGGGGACCCCAACCCCAGGTCATGGACCAGTACTTAAAGGAACTCCTAGCTTTACATATGATTTGTTAATACAAATGGGCACTAGAAGTTCTCTGCCTTGCTGTTAAGGAAGTTATGCTCTTGGAGTCTATACGATTTTACTCTTGAATAAATTTTCCTACAGAAATAATGCTATATATGCTAGTGCTGTATTTCATATGTGCATCAATATAACGCTAGTGTGCTATTCTTAGATGTACACCAGGCTAAAAAAGCTTTTGTGAGTTGACTTAGGTACCTAGTCACCAACTAAAATATGTTTTTATGGAAGGACATAGTTTAATATCCAATTATAGTTTTAATTTTGATCAAAACAATATATATACATAATTTTAAGTCAAATAATACTATGAAGTTTATTATGACAAATAGCAGACCTCTCCTCTAGCCATTCCATTCTTGATTACTGTACTCTAAAAGCAATCATAATTACATCTATGATAGCTATTTCTGCTATTTGTCATCCAATTTTTCTTCTGGTATTTAAATCTCTTTTCCCATATATCACGTATATACTACTTCTTGAATCTAAAGTTGTTTGAAGAGGATTCAGTTCTCTTACAATACACATAAACACACACTAACACGTATTCCACCACCTTTTCAATATACCACCATTTCATATCATGTTTATAATTTAATTATGTATTTTGATCTTTAGAGCCACATAGTGTACTATGATTATATTTTCTTTCTTGTACAATATTTTGTTTCCAAGGAATTAAGAAGGGCCTTCTCTTGTTTGTCCTCCTCTTAGTTTTCAGTATTCCTTATATCATACCAGACTCTCTTAAACAGTAACTGTAAGTGTTCCAATAGATTCAAACTATCAGTTTTAATTTTTTCTTGGATACTCTTCCTGAAGCTCTTCATCCTTTGGCTTTATGTCAACTGACTTTTCTTTAGCTGCATAGACCCCCTCCAGTTGCCCAGGGGTAATTATGAGACTGGACTGTTCTTAACCGTTGCTCTCAGGACTCCTTTATTTCCCTCATTAAAAAAAAATAATTATTTTATTTTAAAAATGTGGGGTACAAATGAGGGTTAGGTACATACGTGGTCGTCATACAGGTAAAATGTGGGTACTCTTATTTATGTGTCCCCCCTCCCCTGGCAGTGTCCCACTACTGCCAATCCGTTTCTTACAGTATTATGATAAATGTTCAAGGTCCCTTTACTTCCAGCTTATATAATATGGATCTCCTTCTTCCTGGATGGTTTGTGTATCAGTTACAATAGGCCAAGTTACGCTGCAATAATAAATGACCTCCAAAATCTCAATGGTTTACAATAACAAAGACTTATTTCTTGTAAGTCACATGTCAATCAAGGGTCACTTTTACCTTTGTGACATGGTATCTTCAGTTCAGAACCCAGGCCGACAAAGCAGCCTCTGCGTAGAACACTGCTGGTCATCGGGGCAGAAAGAAAAGAGGCATGGTGAATCCTGAGCTAGAGCTAAAATATCTGCCCAGAAGTGACATATCACTTTCAGCCACATTTCAGTGGCCAAAGCAATTCATATAGGCAAACTTGAGTTCAGTAGGGTGAGTATATAATATCCTCCTTCAGGGTGGGTTAGAGGGCAAATAACCAAATCATCTATCAATGCAGACATCAACAGAGCAGAGCTATATAATCTTCTACAGAAAGGCAAAGTTAATAATCGTAAACAATAAGGCTATCATCACATCTTCCTCTTTGTTTATTTCATCTTTTTCATGAACTGCATTCTCATCCTCTTGAGTTTGTCTGTTATTTCTTTACTGTCATCTCAATAGAGTATCAGTAGAACTCTGTGGCAGACTGAGGAGTGTGCTCAATCTGCTGTGTTTAATCAAAAGTTCACCAACGAATCACTTTCAAAGAGAATTTCCAGAACATGGCCTATTTAGAAGATGGGGCTACTCATAATTATCATGATCATTCCGGGTACCATTTCCGTGATTTATAGTAGTTTTTCCCAGATCCTACAGATATCAAAAAGGATCTGAATTGTTACTTCTTTTTTAATACAAAACCCCCAATAAGTTTTAAATTCACTTTAAAACTTAGCGGAAGTTTTCTAAAACAGCTTTGATCCTAAATATCTTGATTTTGTCTTTTCTGACTTCATCTAAATTCTAGGCTTATATCTGCAATCAAATCAAGCATCTAAAAAGAACTTAATCCTAATCCTGTAACCCTAGATAATAATATATTCAACATGTTGGCTTACCTCTGAACTCTCCCTGTCATTGCTATCTATAATTTATCTTAAGTATTATATTTGGGAAAATACATCTCTAAAATACATTTGTAAATACTAAAATCTTATTTAGTTGTGGAATGGAAAAGACAGTAAGTAATTAATATAGAGGAATATATAAAATATATATAAATATAAAAAGTATATATAATATATAAATATAAAGTAACTGGTCAAATTCAGCTTTTTGTTAAATTTGTTTTTATTTGATAAAAACTAATCTCTAATAACTGAAATATGTTTAATTCTCAAAAAACAACTTGCTTTTTGAACTTTGAAGCATACCCTAAGAAGATTAAGTACATCTTAAATGGTAAACTTTGCTCAAATGCATTATTCACTGCTAGTCTGTCACTGCTGGGGTCTGGGGTCTTAAAGTTAGGGTGTCTTGGCTTCAATGGGCCATCTCAAAGCAGTGGACTATGTTATATTTCATAATCCCTTTAACTTCAGTATCCTCATTTATAAAATAGGAATAACAGCATTGCTAAGAAAAAGTCATGAGAATGAAATGAAATAACCCATATAGTACCTGGAAGACAATAAATGTTCAGTAAATGTTTGCTGAATGAAGGAATGAATGAATGTTTTGCCCTGACTTTTTTTGCCCTAGCCTTAACAGATACCTTGTATCAACTCTACTTCTGTCTACTTGAAATGCCCAGATATGGCCTATGACATACATAGGCCATTGTGAAATGTCAAGACCAAACAGAGAGATTCTTGACTATACAGACCTTGAGGAAATAGTTTAAAAAAAAAAAAATTCTGAGTGAGGCTGACTTTTTTGTCCAAAGAATTATAAACGAACCTATACTTCATCAAAAAACATTTACACCACATGCAATTATTATATAACATATTTGAATTGTATAAAAACATTTAAGAGGTATTTGAGACTCTGACAGCACCTGCGGTAAACCCTTCTGTGTTCTTCTGGTATCACAGATTGAAAAGGCTTTTACAAATAGATAACCTAAAACCAAATGACTTTGGCTACAAAGGCAATCAGTATCAGATATTAAGGAGAAAAAAAAAAAGCAAAATAAATCCAGAAAAGTAACTAGATCCATGCCCTTCCATTCTTTGTTGTTCAATGAATTTCATTTCTTTTTTATGGAAATTCATTAGAAACAGTTTAATATGCATCCCAAAGGCTACCTTCAATTCTCATTAATGTTTAATAGCAGAGAGAGCAGTACAGGTGGTGTAGAAAAAGCAACAGAACTGAAGTCAGAATGTGTGCCTTTGTTTGCAGTCTGCCATCTCACTGCATCTCAGTTTTCTCATCTGCAAAATGGCAGTGAAAATGTCTACTCTACAAAGTTGTGATTATTAAATATGGTAAAACAAATGAAAAGGATTATTATTATGGAAAAATAAATGAAAATATAGAAAAATAAATGAAAACAGAACAGTGCTGTTCAGTAGAAATATCAGGTGAACCACAAATGTGAGCCCCATATGTAATTTTAAATTAAAAAATACAAAGAAGCAGGTGAAGTTAATTTTAATATTATATTTTATTTAGCCCAATATGTCCCAAATCATTTCAACATGTTAATCAATATAAAATTATTAATGAGTTTTTTTGTTTTACATTTTTCTTCTTTTTGTACTAAGTCTTTGAAAACTGGTATGTATTTGACACTCACAGTACAGCTCAATTCAGACTAGCCACATTTCTAGTACTCACTAGCCAAGTGGCTAGTAACAATCACATTGGACAGCATATGCTTAGAACCATGGTGAAGCTGAAAATATGTTTATTAGATCCAAGTACTATTTCCTATTAGATAAACCCTGTGGGACTTAGGAAAGTTACTTTTAAATGCGATACATTAAATAGAGTTTATATTTTTATATTTTTGGTATAGTACTTGATATAATATGTAATATATAATAAGAATTTAAAATAAAGTATTATCTACACTAGCTAGGCCATGTAGTTATCCAAATGATTATTATAGTCACTAATATTCATGTATTCTATATTTACTTTTGCAGTTATTTTGTCTATTAGAATTTGAATTATCTATTAATTTGATAAACCAACTCTCTCAAAAAAGAAAATAAAACCTGACATAACTATAAGCACACAAGTAATTCAAACTATAAGCTACAACTGGTAAAGCATACCTTCCAGCAAAGAAATAGGACTACAAAACAGAGTATTTCTCTAAATTATAAAATTTCCCACTTCACCATCATGATCTATCATTAGTACGTCATATTAGTTTTAATGGATTTAATTTTTGTTCATAAAAATTTAACCGTAATCTCTAAATAGGCTGACCACTTTTCATGACAACTTGATTGTATGCAATTTAATTATAAATAAATATAGCATCATATTTAATGCATTAAAATGATGCTATATTTACTTCAAAACAGTTCATTGTGGTCAAAATGTCAAATATTCTTTGCATTACATTCCTTATTAAAATTACACCTAATAGTAAACTGTAAGCAAATTCTTATATCTTGAGCTCAAAGAGTTGGATGAAAAATGTATAGAAAACATTTCTTAACTACAAGGTCTTTTTGAAAGCTGTCCACGGCCGGACACGGTGGCTCAAGTCTGTAATCCCAACATTTTGGGAAGCTGAGGTGAGGGGAATGCCTGAGCCCACAGGTTTGAGAATAAATAGCCTGGGCAACTTGGCAAGACCTCATCTCTACAATTAAGAAAAAAAAAAATTAGCTGGATGTGGTAGTGTGTGCCTGTAGTTCTAGCTACTTGGAAGGCTCGGGTGGAAGGATCACCTGAGCCCAGCAAGTCGACGCTGGGGTGGCCGTGAGCGTACCATTGCACTCCAGCCTGGGAGACTGAGTGACACTCAAACTAAAAAAAAAAAAAAAAAGAAAGCTGGTCACAGGGCACAAGTGCACGTACATGTGCATACACACACACACACACACACACACACACACACACACACACACATTTATATACTGAGTAATATGCTGTTGTTTTCTGAATATGGAGATACCCCTGAAATTGGCATATTTTCATCAGACTTTCTCTGGACTGTCCAACAGTCCAACACAGTGATCAGAAAAGATATGAGAGCAAAATGGAGACAGAATATTAGACAAGTGACCACCACCTCATTTCAAATCTGAAAGGACCATTTATTTAGTTACTTACTAAAACCTCAACATTATAATGACTATTATGAAATACTTTATGAATAAAAGAAACATTTTGCACTCTGATTTTTCATTTACCACGCATTCAGAAGATGGTACTTCTAGAATATGGGCCTTCTCCCTCAGATATCTTATTAGTATGCTTTGCCAGAAGTGGCATATAAGGAATATAGCAGATCATTAATTCTACGTTCGGTGGCGTCACCTATGTGTCCCTCTGCAGTCTCCTGACCAAGAATTTACCTCACCCATGCCTGCTCAGGCTTAAGATCAATGATGGGTTTACAGACCGGTAAAGCTGTGGAAGACAGGGTTTAAAGGCATATCATTATAGTCACATTCACTTAAACTTTTCCAAGGAAGAAGCATTCCCTCAATTAGGCATGCATTTCCCCAGCTAACAAATGCTGACCCCTAGAGTCACTGACACTAAACACAAACACAGTGGCATACGCTGCACAATTTTAAACACTTGGCCAAACTTCAGAAGTAAAACTACCCAGCGTAGTAAGAAACACTCACATCTGGCATTCCTGTAGAGAAGGAAAGGATCCTGGAGTTGGAAATCCAGGTCTTTAGTAATGGGTTCGGTCCTATTTTCCATGCTCAGCCTATTCATAATGGTGAATCCGTGCTTTGGAGAAGCAGATCTAAAAATCACAGGGGTCAGGGAGAAATTAACAGACAAGTTGCTCAGGATACTACCTTTTCAGTATAACTACCTTCTGATGGGTCTCCTATTTTTTTGTATCGTATACAGTTTTAGACAAGCAAATTGCATACAAACAAATTATTTCTTTACCACTGGTGTTTTTATATATTAATTCATATGCAATACAGCATGATAGCGATAATTCTTCTGGTGAAGTCGAGTCATACTTCTTTAAACTGTTTGTGTGTATATACATATCTTGTTTCCCTTCCTAAGTCGTAAATTCTTTTAAGACAAAGATGGTAACTACCTTTTAAAACATTACTGACTTTTAAATAATACTTTAAAATAATTAATTTAATTAATTAAAGACACTTTTAAAGAATCCTGGTAATTAATACAGAGTGTACTTCACAGTTGTACAAATAAAACTTTCATAAAGCATGTTAGTGTTGGCCTGAAACTGAGAGATGCAAAACCTCTTAAGAGAAATGAGGCAACTCTGATCAATGAACTTATGAGGAGCTACAGCATAAACTAGAAGTTTATGCAAAGGGCAAGTGTTTTGTTTTCTTCAATACAAAGCAAATAGCTTCATGGATTAAACTGCTCTGAAAGGTTTTCTCCTTGAAAATGTGGCATTTAGAGACTCATTTTCAATTCATTCAATAAACCCCAAATGTCTATTCTGCTAGGCGGAAAGAACCCAAATTATACAGAGTATGAACTCTGACAACTACACGTGCATTTGTCTGGCCTTGGGTGACAGCCACATAGTAATTCAGCTATGCAACTTCCGGTGACAAACGAAACACCACACATTACACACTCAAGTTGAAGCAAGCAGAATTCATTTATTTACTTTAAACTAGGGTGCTAGGGTTGTTATTAACAAACCCTCAGAAAGGCTATGAGCAACAGGAAGAAGTGGTGTTAACATCTCTTTTATTTTCCCTCTATTTGATGTTGATAAAGAAGTTAAATACAGCTATGTTACCACTGACAGGATTTTCTTTTGAAACCTCCAATTTTAAAATGGATGGAAGGCAATCCTTGCCTAGCTTATGTTACAAAAAGGTAAAATGGTAGTAGGCATATCATCAGTACCAGAAATAATTATGATAATTATTTCACCTAAATTCAGAGGAAGAATGAAAATGTACTCCCTAAGAGCTCTATTAGAGGGTCCTCTGCGAGTGTCAAGTTCAGAAATCACCAGTGGGTGTCTCTATGAACTCTCTATTACAGAAATGAAGAAGACATGGGAAGAAATAAAAAAATGATTTTTTAAATGAGATTGTTTTTATACAAAGAATCAGAATTTGATTCATGTGTTTAGTATCACAACACAATCTCACCTCTTTAATAATATGGGCATGATACCACCTCATAATTTATAAAACGGGATAAATATGCCAATTGCTCTAAAGCAACTCTTATAAGAGAAGTCACAATACATCACTGTCAGTTCCACTACTTGTACCCAAGATTCCCTTTTGATTTTTTTTTTTTTTTGAGTCGGAGTCTCACTCCATCGCCCAGACTGGAGTGCAGTGGCCGCTCCCGGCCACCGCAGCCTCGACCTGCTGGGCTCCGGCGATCCTTCTGCCTCAGCCTTCCGAGTAGCTGGAACTACAGGCGCGCGCTACCACACCCGGCTGATTTTTGATTTATTGTAGAGATGAGGTCTCGCCAAGTTGC